>BJBW01005472.1:0-71556 GCA_004320125.1 Scolopax mira
AGCACTGGAACAGGCTGCCCAGGGAGGGTGTGGAGTCCCTTTCTCTGGAGATCTTCAAGACCCACCTGGATGCAGTCCTGAGTGATGTGCTCTAGGCATTCCTGCTTTAGCAGGGGAGTTGGACTAGATGATCTCTAGAAGGTCCCTTCCAACTCTGACAATTCCATGATTCCTCTCGTGCTGGGTTTCAAACTTACCCAGGGCTAAAGGAGACGGGAGCCTCGGTGCTCAGTCAGGAGCTCCGAAGCTCCCAGCAAGATCAGCTTAATTCCCTGCCATGCAAAAAGCCATAGGTGCCCCTGCTCAGACACCCACTTGCAGAACTTGACACCCAGCACCTGCACGTACAGGGAATGGTCATATTTTACGGGCACATCAGAGACAGTCTCAAACAGCACACAGTCCCTGCAATGAGGACAACACACACACCAAATTCAAATGATCGCAGCCTTCTGTGGCCTTTTTTAAAGAGTAATTGCCGTTACTTATTAATCTGTTTCCTCAAGATAAACAATGAAACTTATTAAAATCTGAAATGGATGAGGAGTGCACAGGACTGCAGAAGGACAGGAGGTTGCCACTTGTCTTTAAAAAAATAAATACTTCTGTGCTGGATTACACTTTCCACTTGCTGTTTCCCCTAGGAGCCAATTTCCACACTATGTGTTTCCTCCACAGGGGATGGAAACCCCACAGGCTTCTGTGGCAGCTCGAGGGCTCAGCCATCCTCAATGGGAGGATGCACTGAATTTGTGACTTAGCAGGTGAAATGTAAATAAAAATAGGAATTTTGAAATAAAAGCTAAGTGCATCTTAGTGATGAACACATGTGGAAATGTACTCCACAACTGCTCTCATGGATCATGACCATGACAGCTTACAGAAGAGGTGTATTCTTTTAAAATCAATTCAGTTCCTTGTTTAGAGAAACCACTCTGTTAAGCCTAGAGATGAACTCATCATAGATGGAGAGACCAACGCTTCTCAAGACAGCTGAACCCAGAGTCTCACTTCATCCAGCCTACAAGTGGATGATGCTCCCAGGTAGAACCAGAGGCACGAAACACCCCAGCACAGTTTCTCACACTGTCTACTGTCAGGAGAAATGGCTGGAAGGATGACGAGGAGCAGAGTTCCCATCATGCTCACAAGGTACATTTGCAAAGGCAGAACGTCATCTGTGGCTCTTCCACCCATGCAACAGCCGCTCCAACAGCCTTGCTTTCATACATCCCCCCTTGTTTCTCCAGTCATAGGGAAAGGATTAAAAATGGCTGTCACCAGCACAATGTGAGTTATCAATCGCATCGGTACACCGGACCCAAAGTAGAAGCAAATTACATTCCCAGTTTATTCAGCATTTGTGCAGGCAGGAGTGCGTGGGAGATAAGAGGGAAAGAAATCGCACAGCAAATAATCAGGACACCTAAAATACAAGCAGTGAGTTTGCAGTCATGGCTGCCTTTCAGTCCTGGTGGTCTAAAAATCAGGTTGATTTTTACTAACTGAGCAATGCTGAGCAACAGGCTGAGGAATCCTCTGGGGCAGCTGCAATACTCTGCTCTGTGGGACCACAAAGCCCTTATCCCTCAGCCTTCTCCTTAATGAAGGTATGAAAAGCCACGTTACCATCCTCACCATCTCCAATCACATAAGTTTTGAGAGCTCTGTGACACCAAGAGCTGTTGCTGGATTTGGGCAATGGGTATGAAGTGTATTCGGGGGAGACACCACCAGACCCATAAGCCTGAGTACACTAAACTAAAAAGAAATTAAACCCAAACCCATTGCTACATCAATCCCATCGCAAGCACTGTTAAGCTTAGCCAGCCTTAACCATTGTCCCCTTCTCCTACTGTCTCCTGGACCATACCAGCCTTGGCAGCTGCCTCAGGCACACCTTTGCAATCCCCACACCAAACACTTGGGAAACTCTATCCCAGCTCAACCCCCAGAAGATGTGATGACCATAGAGTCACCAGTTAACATTTCCAAGCTGTCCTGCAGTTACTCAATAGCCAAAACAGCATGCAGAAGGCTGGTACAAGCAGCAAAGCCAAAGCTGGGCAGTCCAGCCTCTGGTCAGCCTCCACCTGCCTGTCCATCATTTGCCCAGCCTGCGATCTACTCCTTTGCACCCAGAGCAGAGCAGGCTGTGGACACCTCACAATCTCCAAGGCAGATGCTGCTGAACCCACCTACTTCCACTGAAGACACCAATTAAACCACCTTGAAATTTTCAGCTGCCTGCATCTGCACCAACTGGATATTTAAACTGGCACTTTTGTACGTTCACTTTGTCTGAAGCCAACAGATCCATCTGCCTCAAATACAGGCGATCTCTTTTTAACACTCCAAAGCTAATGAAAAAAATCCCCTCTGGTGAAAGGACAACACTGGATCAGAGAAGTTTTATTAGCCCTTAACCATGCAAAGTTGGAAGCTCGTCCCCCGTTTAATTCTAATACTCTGACTCTGTTAAACATTAACTGTATAAATAATCACATACTTCACATGACAGAGCCATACTTCCAATCTGGGGCCAATAACCCAGAGGGTAATGAAGGGTGTAGTCTTCTGGGCTGAAGGATTTCCAGCGCTCTCCAAAGAGCAGAACAAAGGCGGTCCCTTCCCCCTCTGCCGCCTTCAAAGAAAAAGCTTTGATTCGCTCGGCGAGACCACATCAAGCCAGAGCACAGGCATGCGAACGGTATGTATCTCATCACCCCCCCTCCACTCCAGTGACACAGGCGAAACCACCAGCCATTGTGTGGTCTCAGCTCCGTCAAGCAACCCGGGCCCCCTCCTACAATACACACCTCTCCCTGGCCCCACCGACTAGCAGCCTCTGAGCACCCTGCCTCCGAGCATCCCTCTCACCTTCACTCCACGCCACTGGGGAGGTGACACAGCAGCAACTCTCCAAGCCCACATCAGTCCCAGACACAATCCTTTCCACCAAAACTCCCAGCGTGTCTCCAAGACGAGTGTTTTCCTGGCAAAGGGTGCTTGGGTGAGACAGGAGACACCTGCAGTTTTCCACCCCACTCCTGAAAACAGGGTGCTTGTAATGAGGATCATAATTGCCTGAAACAAAGCTCTCACCCTCTTTGGGTTTTGGTTTCCCTGACCGGATCACGTCCCTTTCCAGGCCTCACAAGGGTATTCGAAGGAGCAGGCTGAAGATGTTTGATTTGTTAAAAAATGACCAGTACTTTTACAAAATGCTGCAGAAAGGAAGATCTATAAAGGAAAAAAAAAAAAAAAAAAAGGCTGTTTGAAAGAAGTTAGAAATGAAAAGCTGCATTAAAAATACATAAATCTGATGCTGGCCACCCCCCTCTTCCAAGGTCAAGCTAAGGTAATTTTTTGGAATGTGTAATCAGCTGATGCCCAGGACTTCCCAGGTTTAGATTGATGCTCTCACTTTAATGCTGACTGAAAAGCTTCAAGTGATGTTTGACAATCAAAGTAGCAGGAGCCAAATGGAGAAACGTTCGACCCACAGCCCTGCCTGAAACTGCGCTTTCAGTACTTCTTAGCTGACTTTGGAAAATTAGTATTGGCTTTGCCAGAACCCAGGAGAGCAATTCTGCATTAATTATCGCTCTCGCTCTGCAGACAGACATACAAATAACAAAGACAATTGCAGGGCTTGCTCAGAACAGGGGATCCAGCACTGGGGCTCAGCACAAACCTTTTCCCCTTCATGCGTTATTCAACCATCCAGTTCCTGAAGAAAGCCCTTGACTGTACACAGTAAAGCATGGTCTTTCCACGTCCCGTGTGATTTCTGCCCACACTGAGTTTAGCTTCAGCACACAGCACCTGAGCTGTACAAAAAAATGATCCAGGGTGAAGTAGGGGATGTATCACCCAACCTCCTGCTGCAGTAAGCACGAAACCCCTCTGGAAGTGGCGCGAAGTCTTCTGGGACATTTGCCTCATCTGATGCTCTGCACTGTCTCTGCTCCTGCAGACAGTCCATATAGACAAGAGCACAAGTGGACAGGACCCAAGGGTGAGCTTGCAGCCCAAGCAGGGAAGTCACACCAACCCTTGAGTCTTCAAAGGAGTCAGCAGGGCTCCTCCCTGCCAGCTGCAGGCACAAGAAAAGACTCATCTCCACCACTGTGCACTGCAGACCTGGCTGCATGGTTGAGCAGTGCTGCATACCTGGATAATGTTAATTAGACCAAAGCAGCGCAGTCTGGAGTTGTAGCACGCTGGAATGGGAATCTGTTTCAGCAGCAAGTTCCCCTGCTTACCCAAGCAGGACCCCAATCTATCTCCTTCTCCTGCTGAATGGGGAGAGTGCAGTTGGGATGTACAAGCCCAGAGAAGGGCTCTTGGTTTTTAGCGCATCAGCCATGGGGTAGGGGAACCCAGGTGCTGCATCCAGAGGTAATGCTTTTTCTGGTCAGTCCATCATTTTCAGTTTCTTCCTCGCAGCACCCCCATGAAGCACAGACAGCACATAGAGAGGATGAGACACCCCTTTCAGGTGTCCCAGCTTACCAGCCCTGACTGGAGGAGCTCAGGGTTAAGCCCAGCTCTTTGCAGCCACAGCCCACCCCACACCACAGACACAGCTTGAGTGTACAGAGCCAACATAAATAGGAGAAGAGTCACAGATCTTTGGTTCTTTGTCCCTTAGAAAGCCACATTAGAAAGGGCTTAGCATTGCTTTACAGCATCCATAAGCAGGTTACAGCAAGTAATTCACATGTCATTCAAATTACTGGTGCGGCACCAAGGGAACAACCTTATGTGAGCATTGGACACAAGCTTCTCAGTCCCTCCTGGCTCCCTCACCCACGCTGACACGCTTCACAGGCAAACTGCCCACGCCGAGAACAAGCAGCCTGCTCCAGAGCCAATTCCCACTGCATCTCCCATCCTTATTTAACACAGGAGGTAGCACAATGCCACCCGCACTGAACAGGCTTCATCTAAAATACAACCCGCTGCCTATCCAAGCCAAGGGGAGATGTTCTCCCAGTCTCCAAAGAATGATTTCAGAAACCCTTAAAGCCAAACTCTTGGGTCTTGCTTCCCTTGATGTAACAAAGACAGAGAAAGCACCGTGGCTCCCCACAGCTGATTTTTCTGTCAGCTCCTTCAGTGAGATGGAGCTGCTTACGGCTCTCTTCCATCCCACAGAAAAGTCTTCTAATCAAGGCACACCAGATAGGGACATGGAGATGTCAGGGATATTTCCAAAGGACTGATGTAAGTCACTGTTAAACAGACTTCCTATTTGTAAAGGTTAAATCTTTTTTTTATTGAGGATCACTCCCCTACACACTCATCCATGAAGGGAAAGATTGGTTTTAAGGTCAAACCAAAGAAGTAAATTCACCCAAATGACCATGTCCCAGCCATTGGTGATATGACTGCAAAACCCAGCACAGCATCACAGTCCTCCAGCCGCTACCTGTCACACTGTTCTCCCTTCCCCATGGTAAATGCACAGAGAACCCAGAGAAAGGAGACAGAGGACAGACAAGGGTCCTAATGAAGAGGAACAGCCCCACACCTTGTGAGTCTGATGGAAAAACCCTGCTAGGAGTATGTCCAGCAGCAAGAGAGCTCGGGGAAGCATCTGCAGAGGCTTTCCTCACGTGTGCTCTCCTCTAGACACCTGCGATTGCATACCTTGGAGGCACAACACTCAGCTACCTGCTGGCAGGTCACAGCCCAGGTGGAAGGCACAAGAAGGCCCAAAGCAGGGCAGAATCAGCAGCATCCCACTGCACACCTCCAAGATGCAGGAACCTGGGCTGGAGGCACACAGGACAGCCAGGATGCTGTGGTGGAGCTGCAGCCGCCAATGTCCTCTTAAACCAACCACCCACTGCTCCACCACCACTGGCAACAGGCAGCCCAGACCTGGGAGGTAAAGCCAAGAACTGCAGCAGGAGAAGGGTGGGTGCAGAGACAGGAGAGCCAAGGACTCTTCACCTCCCACACAACCATGGAACCATGGCCAGAGAGCCCCTTTTCGACTTGTGGTTCCTCATGCTGACAAAAAAAAAAAAAAAAAAAAAGTAAATTCAAAGCTCCTGACTTGCAGATCCTGAGGAGGAGGAAAAAGAATAAAAAAAGGCAGGCCATCTGCTCAGGGTCCCTGCAGCAGAGGAGAAGGCTGCACATGGTGATTCCCCAGGCAAAGCCCTGCTACGACTTTCAGGTTGACTTGGCCGTTTGATTTCTTCAGTGGAATTTTGGACCCAGATGTTTTATAACACACACTATCGAGTGCGTACATGCGAGGAAACTAACTCTGATTTGAATATCCCTGAGAGCACATTGCTCTTATTAAACACACTCTGCAGAGCTATTGCTCCATGCGGCATTAGACAGTACAAGACGTTCTGGTAGACTACAAAAATTGGCCCATAAAAAATAAACACTTCTGCCTCACTAAGGGCATCTGGAAATGACCCAGAGAGCGTGTCTATTTTCATTGGTAGCGTTTTTGTACAACAGAAGAAAGAATTCGATTGTGAATTTAGAGCAAATGTTCCCCAAACGCTTACAAGGAATCCTCTTGAAAACATCGGCAAGCACCAAGGACGGCAGCCACCCAGGTCCCCATGGGAGAGCTAGAAGACCATGATGCGGTCCCATCTCACACAGGCTTTCCCCCACAAACTCTCCCTCCTACTGCCTCTCAGTAAATCACATCCTTGAGGAAAAAAGCATCTCAAATGCAGGACCCACCCGTTCCCACAAGCCTCCATCCCCACCACGGCACACACATGGCCAGGGAAGACGGCCAAAGCAGCACACAGGCAGCCCTTCGCCATGATGCTCCTTTGACAGCAAACCATGGTTCCGAAAGGAAAAATCCACTCCCAACATTTAAAGTTGATCCATTCCTACCTATGTACCACACAGGGCTATAAATCCCAGCCCTGGAAGCAGGACACAGCATCGGTTCAAATCCAGAAAAGCAGGTTCCTCCTTGGCATTTAGAGGTGCAAACATGAAACCTCTGTTCTTGTGCTGGAGTGACCGGGGTCATTTCTAGAGCTTCAGCACATCTGCAATGGAGTCCTCTCTCACTGCGACAGACAGTGGCATGCCCTGCCACACTGCTGTCACAGCACAGCAGCACACTGGGAAACAGAAGGTCCAAGAGAGCTCAACTGACCTCCTCACTGTGCTGCAGAAATGAACCAGAAGCATTCATTTCCATCAGTGATGGAGTCACAAATGAGCAGACAGGAATAAACAATGAAAAGACAGCATCTTCTCCAAGAGTCTCTTGTCTGGAGACACTTTGCTGGTGACTGGTTTCTCAGGGCTCTCCAAATTCGTGCTCCAAGCCCAGCAGAGTGGAATCAGGAACGGTGGAGTCCCCCATCCCAAATCCTACCCAGCAACTGCTCTGTTGGCTGCCTGGCTCCTTCCTTCTCAACAAAACACTCCAAAAATGAACAAAATACAAACTCTAGCACCCTGACACTTTTAACAAGGCAGACTCCAGGCTCTCCAGCCAGGCCCAACTGCAGACACTACAGAAGTGTACTTATTTTAAAGTGACTATTTGAGCTGGAGTTTGCAAGAGGAATGATCCAGGTTTGGGGGTTTTTTTTGTTTTTTAAAGTGCTTGTGGTTATTGTAAAAACTGATTTTAGCAATAGTTACATTTCAGGCTCTCTTCAGAGAAACCATCTGCTGGTCTCCGAAACGTGGCGCAAGCATCTCTGCAAGGACTGCACGCTGGAGAGACAGCACCCAGCAAAGGGCCGTGACTCAAGCTGCACAATTAGGAAATATCAGAGTGAGACAAACTGACCTAGTGTCTCCCTGTTGCACAACACCATCCCATGCTTTTTCCTGGTCCTGAAAGGTCTTCCTCCTCCGGTCACTATCCCAACCCCTTCCCATTTTCTGCCCTTCTCTAGAGGATCTATCTTTTTGTGTTCCTACCAGCACTAGTCCCACCTGCCTGACCAGTTGTGATTAAGGACAAGCTCCCCACTCCATGTCTGCTCCCCAAATTGGCTTTTAGAGGACCAGCCTGCTCTGGTGCAGCTAGCCCCAGGGAGTCACTGGCTGGGGATGGCCGGTGTCCAGCCCTGCCTCCCCAGGGAGCTGTGTGGGAAGGAGCCTTGTTGGTTGTGAAGGAACTCAGGCAATTACCAGCCACTGGAATCAAAGAAGTCTCTGCTAAGCACATGCCAATTCCAACTTTTCATTGGTTTGGCCACATTCACAGAGGGATGGCAAAGATGTCTCGCAAAATGGGCACCTCCTCCCCCTTCTTCTTGCACTGAGCTTCACAGCAAGCTCCAAGAAAAGCTCCTTGGATTTCTTCAGCAGGGCAAAACCAGCATTTTTCTCCAAGCTTGTATTCCAAAATAGCAGGACCATTTTACACTTTTTGGGTTTTTTTTTTTAACCCCAAGATCAGTTTGATACAAATTGAAAGCATGGATTGTTAAAACCCTGACAAAATTACATGCAAAACTGAAAACAGGGTCTTATCTTGTGAATTGTAGGGCAAATCTCAGTAATGGCTGGTGCCACCAACCCTGCCTTCAGTAATCCCAATCCTCAGGCAAACTGCTTCCAGACACCCGCTCGGCAGCACGACAGCGCCCATCTCAACTCACTCCTCGCCTCTGCTGACGCTGAAATTGAAGCAGACTGACAGCAGGATAATTTAGGGGAAAATTACATTTTTTTTTTTATATAGCTTTCATACGTGACTATATTTAGCAGATGGAGAAACAAAGTACGTGTATTCAGTAAATATATATTTTTATAGCCATAAAATTATAAACACATATGTATGTTCCAAGGAGATCTTAAGTCTATTTTAAGATGCTCTTCACATGCAGATCATTAAAGCCTACAATATAGTTCCTTTGCCATATTATAATAAATATGGAAAGTGAATACACACTTCTCGGCTCTTGTAGGTCACAAGAGACCCAAAGATGATCTCGTTTCTCTTCTGGTCGCCCTCCTTAGTGTTATTTCAAAGGGAAATTGGTTTCATATGTGGGCTGACTGCACCTCGCAGCATCGTTTTGCCTGCAAACCTAATTTAGCGAGCTGCCAAAACGCTGTAATGTAGGCAACCATCAATTCCAGACCTCCAAAATCCATAGGGTCAACGTCAGAAACAAATTCCTCGCCTGACAGACTGCTAGCCTTGCAAGAGCAGCAAACCCAGCCTCTTTCCACCTCTTGCATTCAGAAGCATTAATCACACTTGCATCGCTCCAGCTATTGGAATTTCTGATCCAGACTGATTAATTTCCTCCCCATGCCTGCTTCAAGCTGCTCACGAGGTCTGGGATGTGCCTTTGGGGAAGGATGCCGAGCTCCCCTTCCTGCTCCAGCATGGCCAAAGACAGGAAATGGGACAACTTTCTCCACCTTATTTCCTCGAGACTTCTATCCCTGGGGAGTTGACAAGGTTTTAATCAGCACCTGGCACCGTATCTATCAGATATGCTAATAAGGTACCTTACCTTAACAAACACCCTCAAGAGCAGACTCATCTATCTTAATTGGTAAATGCTTCATTAATAATGCAGCTGAGAAGTCTCAGAGCTAGAAATATAAATAGCAAGTTCTGATGCAAGGGCTTTTTTTTGTTCTAGTAGTACAGATTCAGGGGGAAGGTCTCTTGCCGTGCCATGTTGCAGACAGAAGAGCCCTTTGCAGGCTGCACAAAAAGCCCCTTTTCTGTCTTTGGAGGGTCCAAGTTCAGAGCATCCTCTCCAAAAGGGAAAGGCGGGCACACTAGAAGGCATTCCCGGCCTGGGAGTGCACCCAGAAGGACGGGATCCCATCAAGCACCATCACAGAGGTCAATGTGACAACACTACTGAGACAGTGGCTTCCAGCCCGCTGATCGATGACAGGAAAAGCATTAAAACGCCTCTTCGGTTAAGTCACAAATTCCAGTCCTATGATTAACGCTGCTCTTAGCCAGGGAGCAAAGCAGAGGCTCAAACATCGCAACCAGAAAGGATGTCTGAAGAAAAAGATCTTGTGTGTGTGAGACTATATATTCTGCAACAAGATGACCCCAGCCCTACCATGTTAATCTCCAGCTTTCCATTTTAAGGATCTAGCCAAAACAAGACAGGGGAGTCTCTGAAACCCAGCGCTACTCATGAATTCCACGAAGGGTTGAAATATTAGGCTTGGGTTCTCCTTTTTCTTATAAATCCGTCCTGCAGACAAAAAGCCAGACAATTAGGGATTTTAAGCATATTCAGTCCAGCCAGAGACTTGATCTTGCTGATCTTAACAAAGTTTCTCAGAGCAATGGCCATTATTTGTAAACTTCCATTTCTATTGCCCCTTTTTTAAAGCTCCACTTATCCATCCCTACAGAGTCTGAATGGGTCAAACCACAGGGTTAAATCTAAACATAAAAGAAAAGAGTGGGGTTTCTGGAGTTCAGATGCAACAACTGTTGGCAAATATCTTCTAAGGGCATTTGGAGGATTTAAATAAAAAGGAAGCATTAGATCAAATCCCAGATAAACAGTTTTTGGCAAAAATGTAAATGTTGCAAGCAAGCAGGTTTCAGTCACTTTCTTTGGGGAAAAAACTCACAAACTCATTTTGCTGCCGATTCAACTACCATGTCCACATCTTAAATTTGCCTAAGCAACCTTTCTCTGACTCCATCTCTGACAATGCACATGTCTCTTCTTGTGTTATCTTTCTATAGCAAATGGCTCTTCCAACCAGTCACAGGCTTCTTTCAGAGGTTTTTTTTGAAAGCCATTCCAGCACCAGGCCTGGAGAACAAGGCTGTTGTACAAGTCCAATTCACAAACTATCAGTGTGACTTCATGTCTTGTGCTTAAAGCTCCTTTAGAAATGGCTGCTGGGCACATGCGAAAACTTCCAATTAGAACAAAAATGCAGGCCAGAGATAATATTTCCAAGGAATCACAAACAGTCACACCAGGAAACATTGGGTTTTTTTTCCCCAAACCCTCTTCAAATCCCATTTAGTGCTTATGGGATAGCAAAGCAATAAACTTTTTACAGGGCACTTGCCAAAGGTAAGTAATACACTTTTTGTACCCGTTAGGAAGTGGAGGAGCTCTAACATTTCCCGAGACAGCAGCAGCAAGGGGACACAACGTCCTTGTATCCCCCCACTGATCACAAGCAGAGGGGCTCGGTGTTCCCCATCCTGCCCAGTGCCTCTGGCTGGAAGCATCTCGTCCGAGACAAACCCAGCATTGTGCAGGAAGCTTTGCAGCGCCAGCCCGGCAGGACATCAAGGACACTGGAAACTGATTTCTCCGGCCAGCCTGAGCTCCTGCCTCCCACCCTACTGATTAATGGTTCTCCGCCACAGTGGCTAATAGGATCCTCTTTGAAATCCAAATAACCAGCATTAGTGACCTCAGAGCCTTTCCAGCTAACTGGACATACTCCCTGCCTCTAATTCTTTCTCTGTCTTATGTAGCATCTTCTCTAACAAAGCTTCCTCTCCCTCACATTTTCTCTTCGAGCCCCTACACCCCTGTTCTGCTGACTGCTCCCCAACTGCTGCCCCAGCTAGACCTCTACATGTGGACATAGGGCAGCACCACCCCAACCCAGCACACCCTCCCCCCTAGTCCCCTACACCCGGGGAAGGGTTGGGGTCACCTGCTGCAACCCCCCAGCAATGTCTGTACCCGCTTAAAGTCCAGGCCAAGAAGTTACAGCAAATGCTCCCCTGGCACGAGGAATTGCAATTGAGTGTATCCCAGGGCTGATTCTCAGCAGCCAACAATTTAAAGCTAAAATTCACCAGGCTCCCTTGCTGCTCCCACACCTCTCTCAGCAAAAGCCTGTCTGTAAGGGACTAACATTTAGGCAACCAGCTCTGACTACAGTAAATCTCCTTCTTTCCTTTTTTTTTTTTTTTTAATCCATAACCACCAGCTTTAAAGCTTTAAATCAATATCCCCTCTTGCGATCTGCATTCAGTGAGGAATTATTCACATTGAGAGCTTTAAAAATTAAGCTAAACCCTGCAGGGCCCAGGCCAAACTTAAATCACAGCAAAGCTTTAAACACTGGATCAGGGACACAGCATGAGCCATGTCCTGGTCTTAGATGCAAACTAAATGTAGAAAACAAAGCCACCGTCACTGTGTTAAAAGGAAAAACCATAAACGGTCCATGCTGAGGCTTCTCCCAGGGACACAAGAGACAAGGGCTCTCCTTCCACGAAGGGAGGTCAGCCCATTCCAACCAAACTTCTGACAAAGGAAAGAAACTAATTGTCCCTGCAAAGGAAAGAGACTTATTGTCACTGTTTGAGGGAGAAAATGGCCTCTGATCCTTCCACCCGTTTGGGATGCTGGCCAGCAGCAGCTTTTTCAGAGGGACAATGCACAGGCAAAGAGGGCAGTGCCACATGCCCCCTCTGCAGCGGTACCCGCATTCATGGGAACAGCAGCTCCTCTGCATCCCTCACCCGCTGCTGCTCATCACCAGTGACAGCTGGCCCCAGGCTGGGCAGAAAGTGCCAGACGCAGACCTGAGAGTACACAGCATCCCTGGGGGTGCCAATTTTAAGGAGCAATTGAAGAGGAGGCAGGGGAAGAAAAAGCCACAACCTAAACCAGCTCCTGCTTGTGCCCTAGAGGAGCACAGAGGCAGGAAGGGACGGATGAAAGAACAAGGACTCTCGATCTCACTGGTAAGAGGAGTTCCCACCTTTAACTTGAGATGGAGTGTAACCCACTCAGTGACAGGTCCAGTTAATAGAGGGAAGACCTCTTGTTCCCCCATCTCTCCTCCCATTACTGGGATATGGGGCTGCAAGCCACTGGCTCGATATGAAGACACCTCAATCCCACCCCATCACCCATGTAACGTTGTGATGATAGCAGAGGGTTGGGTATAACAAGCCTAGGAAACATCCTCTGGATTTCTACACTCCACCCCCCATAGTGGTGTCTAATCCAACAGGGAACATTTTCCCCCTCCTTTGCTTGAAGAATGGCATGAAGGAATCCAGCTGGACTGAGCAGAGCATCCTTGATCCCACAGCTACCAGCCAAATGTAAGACCCAACAAGAACTGGCAAAAGGGCCAAGGAGGTGGAACAAAGCTAAGAAATGCATACAAAGCAACAGAAATCAGGAGGCTCTTCTCACCCTGAATGCCCTCATTGTCCTGCCACACCTTGACCTCTTAATAGGTATGGCTCAAGCCTTGAAACCACCTCAGTGCAGAGTTTATGCCCCACATTCAACCTTTCAGATGCCCACACACAGCCTCTTCTCTGGCTCCCAGTCACGGGGGTGACTGCCCAAGCCTTAATATTTGTAAAGTCCTTAGCAAATCCTTGGAGGGGAAGAGCAGAGTATTATTATGAAATAATAGCGTTTTATTCTGCTCCATCTGAAAGCAGCGGTTCTTTGTTCAGCCCCGCACCATCTAAGCCAAGGGTTAAAACTTGACTGGCTGGGATGTAAGAAGGCCATCCCCCGCAGTGGGGGAGAGGCAGACTTCTGAGGATCTGAAGAACAAGATGTCTTTCTAACCTGTTCGGACTCCAATAAGCAGCTTTAGATCTAACAATAGGGGGCTGAAAACCCAAATGCCCCAAAGCCTGGAGGCAATCAGGACTGTTTAAGCATCCACTACTGACATTTCTAACACCACCTGAAATGTGTATTTTCCTTTCTGTTTCAAAGCCTTATTTTCCAATCAGATTACGTGCAGGATAAATACCCTTATACGGTGACAGCAGGCACTGCACAAGAAAATTGGGGATAACAGTAAATGCAAAGATTTACAGATACTTATCTCAGCATCTGCAAGAAGCATTAGCTTTGAATGCGGTGTTCAAACACAATGTCAATCACCAGAACTCGGAGAAACTTCAAACTTGCCTAGCTGAACTCAGCCCTAAAATAAATTAAAGAAAATTAAATAAATAAAATAGAACCAGGTTTTTAGAGACCATCTCTCGAATGGGAAGTTGCAGCCACATGCACAAAATGCCCGGCTGGTCCAGGCTGATAAAGCACAAGAAGAGATGAGCGACCAAGAACAACAACTCTGGCATACTGGGAGAGCTCTTGTCTGGGGCCAGGGGCACCCAACTATGAGGGACCCCACAGTCAGGTAGGTGACTCAACCACCCCCTGCAGATACAGTGGGCATGGACACACCATGGCTACCATGGAGTACATCAATGCTGGCCAGCTGAGCTGGGGCAATGGTCACACAAGCACCCCAAGCTCACTTCAGTCACAAAGCAGCACCCACATTCACAAAACATTATCAGGATGCAACCCCCTGCTCTGGGGACCATGAAGCTTTAATGGTTTCTGCTGTCACCATTCCCTCAAAACCACCAACCCAAGGAGACCCCAAGCTCAGACTGTTGGAAATCATCCCTGACCAACACCGCCCAAGACAACAGACATACACGCAAATTTGCCAACCCTCAGCTGTTGAATGCCCACACATTCCCACATAAATAATCCATGTAGCAAGGATGCCCCTGCAACACATTTGCCCTGACACTGACCTAGGAGGAAAGGATGTGCAATCAGGTCCTTAAACTTTAATGAATTACCTCGAAAAAAAATAGAGCGGTCACCAGCTTAAAAATACACTGCCATTAGCAATTTCAATAAAGAGGAGAGATTGAGGAGGAGGATGGCTCTTCAATGATCCAGAACTTACCTCTCAAGGTCCAACACATACTGGTACCTCTGAAGATGTGGCTGGACGTCCTCCAGCTAGCCAGCAGTGCCCTGAAAGCACAGGATCCACTCTCAAACCATCAGTTCCTTCCCCTGCATTTGCTTTCAGCACTGAGCATCTTTCACACCCCCAAAGTCAGCCAGGCACGCAACCGATCCTCCAGATAAACAGCCCGACATCTAACAGTCATAGATCACCAACAGAAAAAGCAAAGCTGTGATCCGAAATCTTATCTGGTCGCTGCAGAAATGCGGCAGAGAAGGTCAACTTTCCATCATTCAGCAGAGAGACTCAGCGCCAGCACATAAAGAAACACTAAAAAATATCACTGTTGAGTTAAGACAACTTTGGGGTTTCTGCTTTGCAGCCAAATATCACTCAGCGGCCATTAAACAGATTTTTTAGCCATCAGTGCAACATTAGAAATTCCATGAATTTGAAGTTTATTATTTCCACGATACAGTTTATACTTTTTTCAGGATTTATACTCCTTGGCTTTACTCTTTCAGCTATAAATAAAACCATTTGCTAAGTTGGCTGATACACCACAGCCCATGACTGGCACATTTATGCAAGTTGGCTGAAAAGCAAGACAGTTCAAGGAATCGCCAGAAACACTAAATCCAGTTATTTCAAATCCATTTTGAAACATCTAATAAATCTGCAGGGATCACTTGATGTACAGAACTGGCTAAACTCAAGTAGCTGTGCTTCTGCACAGCATCTCTGACGTTTATAGAGCAGCTGATGTGCATTTTACAGCTTTCAATCTCAAGTCCTTCACAGTCCATCACAAAATATTCATGGTTTTGGACAGTCTTCGGAAAGGAAACTAGGAGAAAGAAACAGCAAAAGAGATCCAGCAGAACAGTCTTACAGGATTCCCCATGCCTTCCCACAAGAAGCTAGAGATGGAAAGGAGACCCACATCCATGGCTTCCCACCTTGATGGGACACAGTTGGCAGGAATAGGATGGGGCATGCAGGGATCTTTGCATCCTAGGCATCCTAAGCAAGAGGATATCCTGTGTATCACTCAAGAGACCAGTCTCCACTCCCCCAGGCCTCCTGGAAGGCCTCTTTTCTTGAAAGAGAAGAAACAGCAGCTTCTTAAGAGAGCGTAACAGTCCCTTTTGACACCTTTATACCTACAATGAAACTATTTCACAGAGCTGTGCTGCCCCTGGAGCTTGTTCACACTGTCTCTTTTGTACACTCAAGACAATGTTCTCATCACACGTTACAGCAGCAACCAGTGGCAAGAGGTGCTAGGAGGGGAAAAGCATCAAAGTGCTTCAACTCTGATCTTGCCTGAAGTCAATGTAAACACAGGCTCATCTCAAGCAAAAAGCAGATCTGGAAGCTGCTGTGGTCCACCAACAAGCTCCAGCAAGATGGTGAGCCTACACAGCTGCTCCCCTAAGTCAAAGGGAGCTGGAGGGCTTTAAGCTTCATGAGGCTGGGCCAACGGCAAACACCACATTGGACTAAATTTACACAGCTTTTGGGGTAGACGGAAATTCTGAAATCCGCGCAATTCTCAGAGCTCCATGGTTAGCAACAGACAAGCTATGAAAGACCTGATCACAGGAGGAAAAAAAAAAAAGAAATAAAGACATCCGACTCAACGTTTTTATCATAGCACTTGTAATCTGCGCCCTGGGAACTACTCGGAAACAGAAAGTAACTTTAGCCTCAGGATACGTCAACAGATCTTACCCCAGCACACAAGGGACTGACGGCAGCTTTGCTTCTCCAGCAAGACGAGCAAGCCAAAGGAGAAGGCACGAAAGTCATCCCGCTGGGAAAGGGCTGTGCAGGAAACCCTGAGCTAGAGGCTGGGGATGAATATTCAACAGGAGCTTGCTTTCTGAGCAAAACAAAAACCCTCGCAAAGCTGCTCAGGCAGGTGATGATCCGCAGTGCAGAAGCGAGGCAGGCCCTCCAGGAACAAACTCAAGGTGTGTGGTGCCACCAGCCAGCAGGGAGCAACTTGAGCCCTGGGGAAACTGCAAAACTTTGAGCCCTGACTAGGCCAAGAGAGATGGGAGAAAAGAAATCAGAGGACTAATCAGAGGACTAAGAGAGCCACGGGCCCAGGCTCCCCTTCCTGCCTCCCCATCTCCAGAAGGTCCTGTGTCCAGGCAGGAGCTTATTTTTCTCTTAGCCACTGGTCATAGCCATACTTCTGAGTTTTGGTTTGGGGCTCTCTGACCTTCAGGACTAACAGCTTGGGTACACTCCCTGCCTGCTGCACGTTGGTTTTTCCTTACCTGAAAGCATCGTTCTTGCTCAGAATTCCCTCCTCTCCTTTTGTATCTCCTGAACAGCAGGAATAGACAGCTGCCAGCAGCTGTATTTCATCCATGGAAATGCCAACTTTTTTGGAGCATGCAACACTTGATAAAACCAGTGGGGTGTTTTTATTGCTCTGCCCTGTCTGGTTAACAGCTGAGGAGATTACAGCTCCCACCAACACGCTGCTACGCGATTCCCCTCCCTGCTGCCCCCAACCTTTACAGGGTAACGCTGCTGACCTCCACGACCACGTGCAGCACCCAAGGCGCAAGCCAATGTTAGATACGTCTCTGTGAGCCAAAAAGCAATCCTTCCCTGCTCCTCCCTGGTGCAATAGCTCAGAAACTGCTGAGTTCGACCTTACTTATCGCTGGATGTAGTGCAGTTCTGTTTCCTAATCCCCTACACATCTGCATTTTGTACAGCCCTTTTCTAAGGCTCTTCAGATTTGCTTTACAGTTTATCACCCTGCTGAAGCAAGATGACACATCTTTAAACTTTCCACTCAAAAGAAGCACTGAGGGATGAAACCATTCAAAACCCAAGAAGCTGCCTCAGAAAACAGTCCCCACAGAAAATGGCCAGCAGGAGTTTTTTAAAGTCATAAACTTAATGAGACAAGGGATTATCTTTTGTGTTGGAAAGACTCCTCATTCCTGGTATCATAACAAAATATTGAACCATTTGAGAACTTTCCTTCTTAGCTTTGCTCAAAAACTAGGACAATGACAAACAAGTGCTGAGCTCAAAGAAAAAAAAAAAAGAAAAAAGAAATTTCTGCTTCCCTACATGGAGACAGAAAAAGGCTTCCCAGCACAGACCTAACAAACAGTCCCTTCTCTACCCCAACTCATGAAATCCTTCCATTTCTCCAATTTAGGCAACATGAAAGCAACCTAGATCTTACAGCTCCAGGTTGAAGCCTACGTGTGCTGGTGAGGAAACATGAATACATCCTGGTAATCAGAAAAATGTTTATCGTAGTCTCTAGAAGCTCAAATACACTTCAGAAGTTTTACTGACCCTGGATCCAAATGAAAAGAAAATCAGCGAAGTTATTGTGGTGGAAAAGACCAAGAAGAGCCAGGTAACACACACACCAAGGAGAAGATAATCTGAGAGTTAAGGTACTGATGCCGCCTGGCTGCCCATAAGGTTGACCTTTATGTCCTTCCCCCTTATAAGAATTTCAGCTTCACATCCACCTGCAGGTCCCTGGGGACCCACATCACACAGGGGAGAATACTGGCTCCAGTTCATCTGGGCAATGGGGTCTGGCCAGCACACATGTCCTTGTTGCTTGGATTGGTGCAACAACAAGAGACAGGGAACCATTTCACCCCATGTCTTAAAGCCATCATCAGCCTGCTCCTCTTCTTTGCCCCCAGTACCACAGGGAGCCTACGCCCAACCCCCAGCACCTCACAGTTCAAGGGAGAGCTGTCTGGGGGGTTTGGGATGTGTTTCAAAGACTAAACGTTGCCAGAACAGGAAAAGCCTGGATAAAAAAAAAAAAAAAAACACCCAAGCAGCTCCACTGCTCTACATCAGGCCTGCAGGAAGCCTATGATGCCTCTAAGCACCCAATGGACAGGGCCCCCCAGCAAGGGTGCTAAGTTAGAAACCACATGGCCCAACAACCCTGAAGAGCACACGCCACCTCCCACATCAAAGCCTGGAAAGATTACTTGTATACGAGGCTGTGTTGAATTAGGGCAGCCAGAAGTAGCGTTGTGGCTCTGATGAGGAGCATACACATGGCTTCCTTTCATGGTGGAGATGACTTGACCAGCCCTGCCCTTAACAGCACCAGTCTGGGGAATAGCCACTGACTTCAATGGGAAGGTTTGGGAAGGACAGAGAGAAAGAGGAAAGCCAAGTTTTATTTGGCCAAGCAGCAGGCAGAAGGACCCGAGATGATGCCCCGGTCCAACACACAACCACTGCTGGGAGCAGAACCCAACAGTATGCTCTACCAGGGCTGGTTTGGTAGAGTCAATGCTACTGGATCAAACCCCTGTGGCCTCAGCCAAGTGCTGGGAAAATGTTGACTAAACCAAGGGGATGTATGTCAGCCCTTTGCACTTGGTCTATCATCTGGAGACAGCAGGACCCTCCACAGCGCAGGCAGATGCTACAGTCGCTCTGATTCCAGAAGGAAACTTCTGCCACTACACGTGCAACCACTTTTCTGCACTCTGCCCCAGTGATGTTCCCACATTCAGCAAAAAAAAAAACAAACCCAAACATTCCCTTTGGTTAGGTTAAATGAGTTGTTCTTATTGTAAGGTTCAAAAAGTTCAAGCTAGACTCTGGGTACCTGTGTGACCATTGTATTGGCAGGTCTATTTGCCTCAGATTTGAATTAATTTTTTTTTTTTTAGCTCTGAAGAGAAAAAAAATAATACATGAACTCTAGAAACAAAAAAATGCCTTTAGTCCCCATCTTGCTCTCACCTGGGTTTGGCACACAGATACACAGCACCGTCAGTGCCCAATCTGATGGAGAATCTGCTCCCACCCGTAGCAGAAAAATGGACCCAACTCCCCCCAGCCATCACATCTCCTTCCCTGGGCGGTCCCAGCACAACACTGCAATTTCTTACAGATGGTTTCACCAATGATAACCAAACCTGACACCCATTTACCCCAATTTTGCTTGCAGCCCAGCTGTCCCGGAGAAGGGACAAGCCATCCCACTGCTGGGCTAAGATGCAATCAAATATTTAAATGAACATTTCTTCTACAGGTCAGCTTCGCCTTCCTCCTGCCGGCGGCTACCAAGTGGCAGAGCGATCTCCTTGCATTACCGTGACAACCCGAGGATGGGTTACAGCCATCACCAGGCTGCTGAATGGCAGAGTTTGGGTACTTGACATGCGACAATAGGATACGTTTGCCTTTTTTTTTTTTCTGGAAAGGAGTAGACGACATTGTGCAGTGGTTAAAGCCAGACATCCAAGCGAGGCCATCGCCACACACACGCTCAAAAGGCTTTGTCTGCCCTTCTAAGAGTAATTTCATAACATGCGAGGGTGAGCAGTCAGCAAAAGGCTTGGATCTCTCAATTTATAATCATCCCCGGTTTCCTCACAACAGCCCTGAATACATCTTTGATTGGTTATGTATGAGAGGAACCGTCCCCAGCGTGGTGCCAGACATGTGCAACGCAGACCTGGGTTGGACTCTCTCGAGCAGGAAGAAGAATTCAATTCGGCAGCCAGGCTTGAAGGGGGAAAAAAAAAAAAAATAATAATGTAAAAACGTGGCAATTATTTCACCCCGAATGGTTTCAAGCTATTACTGGTTCAATAAGGGCTTGCCTGGAAATTAAAGACAACAGCACTTGCAGTTTCCCCCCCCTTGCAGACGAGGCGAAGAGCCAATTCCCAGGCTATGGCTCTTATCCCCCAGAAGGGCATCCACCCGGTCCTCTGCTTTGCCCCCCCAAAGGCAAGGGCCACCCTCCCCTAAGGGATGAACCCATCCCTCGGAGCACCCAGCCTCCTCCAGCATCCACCCAGGACCCCAGCCCCAGCCCCCCCCGGGGGCGAGGAGGGGAGGGGGGGCACAGATCCAGCACTCATCCACAGCGCAAGTGGCTTTCCTGTTGTTCCAGGCAAACAAAAGGCGGAGCAGCGCAGTGGGCCCCAAGAAGGGTGCCTTCCCTTTAATGAACGTGATTTCAATCCCAGTGAATATTCATAAAATTACCCCGGCTCTAATTTGTATAAAATGACAGCCTGCAAACCAGGGATGATTGAAGAGGACCAAAATCATTTTGTTTGATTACAATCTCCCCTCCCTCCTCCCCCCTTCCCCACCTTCATTATCTTTTATGTCTATTTAAACTCTGGACACTGCATATTCATCTCAATTCTCCCTCCATCTCTCCTTCTGTTTGTGGGCTGCTGCTGCTTTATTTTCCCCCTCCCGTCTCTCCTCCTTTCATTGTAATTTTCTCCTTGCTTCTGTTGTGCATTCAGGGATTTGAGGAGGTTTTCAGGGGGAGTTGGGGGGGGGGGGGGGGGGACTTCATTTTCTTAAAAAAAAAGGAAAAAAAAAATAGTGTGTTGTCTGGATAGAAAATTACATTTGCATGCTCGAGGGGCCTGAGGGCTTCTCTGTGGGTTTGGCAGAGATCCTACCTCGGGGAGGGGGGGGGAGGTGGAAGACGCTGATTTGATTTCCTCCTCTTCCCACCCCTTCCCCCTTTCCTTTCCATATTATAAATGTCTGCCTGATTTTTCTTTTCTTTTTCTGCATGTGCAAACCACTTGAAGAACAATGGCACAGATTAGAGGCCTTCCTTAGGGCTGTTTATGAATGCAGTTGTGGAGTTCAGCAAAGCAGAAACATTACATACAGTAATTGGACATTTAATTACTAATGAAGCTAGCAACTGAGTATTTTTTTTTCCAAGGGTCTGAAGCAATGTGACAGACCCTCCAACTGAAGGTTTAATTATGGTTGGAGGTGGGCTTAATACTCCATCTTACACTCTATTACCCTCTCGAAAGCCCTTCTGCCTTTTATTTGTAATTTTTATGCCCCTACTCCCCTCCAAGGAGGGAAACATCCCAACGACCAGGCCACTGGACAGGATGATGCTTCTGCTGCTGCTCTCAACTGTGGTGAAGCTGAAGCCAGCCTCAGTCAGGTTTCCTACAGAGCCAGCTCTCCCAAGAGCGTGGAGGGAAGAGACCTGCATCGGTGGCCAAGAACATCCAGGGCTGATCCCTCTTTGCGTGACCATGTCCCAGTTTTGTCCCAACCTAGTTTTTGATGTCTCAGCAGGTTTCAGTCCATCTTTTTTAAGAAGTCAAATACTTGGATCATTTATCCCCACTCAGATTTCTCTTCCTCCTAGTATTTAGCTTAATCTTTTTTTTTTCCTCCCCCCCCCCCGCTTCACCAAGTCACTGCCTTCTCCAAAGCCCATGGGACCACTGGAAACTAAGACCTTTGTGGAAGTCCTCACACTGCAGAGGAGCCAGAACAGGCTCCAGGGAGCACAAAAACAAAGATTTGTCCCCAGAATGTTTTGCTCCCCTAGGTTTGTAATCAGGCATCTGTGCAATACTGGACTGGTTTCATAAGGGAGGGGTGAGCAGCTCATGGGTCTCAGGGGGAAATTAGATTAGGTTCACTTAGGCACCTGAGGTCTCAATCCTACCACTGTCAGCACACCCCAGAGCACCTCAAAATGAGGGGCCAGTCTGCACTGGACCACAGCTTGCACTGTCTCTGTCAAGGACTGACCACCCTTAGGAAGACACAGGGAGAACTTCTTCCCCGTTTCTGAGAAGAAGCGGCTTCAGGACTTCCTGAGCTGGAAGCTGCATCTGGACCATCTGGTTTAACACCACTGAAATGGGTCTGGAATAAGGCTAACAAGCAAGTTTGGAGCTTTTTGATCTCATTCTACCTCACCGAGTTTCATTCATTGTTGCTTCAATTTCCTTCTTCAGGTGAAAGCAGACTAAGTGCCAGGCAATCCCACCTCCTCATGCAGAGTGCTAAGCTCCAGGGAGAAGAACCTCCAGCTTCTGTTGATCAGAAAGCCTTCTAATTGATTACAGATGAATGCCGTGCAGCAAAACTATTGGATTTTAAGAGCACAGAGAGCACTTTTGTAAAATGTCATCTGCATACTAGGATTTTTCTTTCCTGGTTTTAATGACAAAGTGCAAATTTGGAAGAGAAAAGGCAGAAGGCAGAGTAACAGATGTGGGGAGACAAAAAGTGTTCCCAAAGAATAAATCACCCATTTCTTCCTCCAGATTTTCCAGCACATTCCCCTACCTCTCCAAGAATGTATGCTCTCAAGGTTTGCTCATCCTAGTGCTTGTGTGTGCTACAGGGCATATGACCAATAGATTCAACTGGCCTGCACAGTCCTTATGTAGGAAGGCCATCTCCTCCAGTTTCAGGATGACAGCCAGCAAGAAGAACTCTATGGGAACATTGGGTCAATTTAATAAATCCACTCCAAAATGGACAAGTCTGTTTCCCACTTGCATGGCTGATAGTGGGATTCATCTCCTACCCACCAAGGGTCTATCCCAGTGGACAAGGCTCCTCTACCATTAGCTGCAAGAAAATCACCTATGTACTCCAAAAGACAGGTGAGCATCACCGGTCTCTCCAGTTGACTAATAGAGATCTTGGAGGATTACACTGAAAAAGACAGATCATTTTTAGATGGCAAACAGCAGGCAAGAGGAATCCCTTTCAAGCAGCATTTGCTTGTGTAATAGATGCAATTTCCCCCTAGGATTTACCTTCCAAATGTGGGATTCAGCCAGTAAGCTTATCGAAAGTTCACTGGCACTGGTGAGAGGCCCTGCTGTTCTGCCTCCGATTTGGATCCTAGACAATTCGCCCCTGGCTGTGTTCAGAAGCAGATACCATGTTCCTTGGACCAGGAACAAGAGTCTGCACTGAGCTTCTGCCTAAACTTTGCCCAGTTCCTCAGCTTTGACTGAATTCAAGACTTTTTTTCTTGCATGGACACTGGAGGGCAGAGGGTCCCACAGAATGCAGCAGCCTGGACTCCATTCACCTTCCTCACACATGGAAATGGCCAAACAAGAACCATCTTCGTGTCCCTTCAGATGATTTCCAGGCTGTCCTTCCCATACTGAGATCCAGCTGACTCAGTCACTGTCATATTCAGTCATTTCAGATCCCTTTTCAAATTAGGCTAAACAACAGGAGATCACCACAAAGGGGAGTAGCATAAGACACGAGAGGACCCCTTTCAGAAATGGGGTCAGTAGAAGCCTGTATGGATGGACAGCATCTCTGGCCAGGTCATGCTATCAGGAACTGTTTCTAGCCAAGCAGACAGATCTTCTGGCCCGTGCTTACCTCTTGCCAACCACCTCAGCATGCAGAAGCCACCTTGTGTTGCAAAGGAATGCCAAATTTCATCCAGGGCTGCCTCTGGGAATAGTTCAAGCACCAGCTCACCACCAGAAGCCCCTGTCCTCTGGGAGCTGACCCTTGCCAGTTCAGTGCTTCACTGGCAGCCAGACTCATCTGTGTGCTAAAAAAACACGACCCATTGACTCATCTCAGCATTTTCCATCTTCTCAGAAACCTCATGGCACCAAGAACATCTCCTCATGGTCACCTGGACCCAAACCTCTGATCATACCCATCAGCTTCAATCAACATCAGCTGTATTTCAAGCTATTTTAAAACAAGAGCAGTGAATGCAAAATACAACCAAAATACAGACTATATGACAGAACGTAGCCCTGACGTGAGCTGCCTTTGACCAGCCCAGCTCCACCAAGCCCCTGTCATAAGAAATCATTCTCTTCCCAAGTGACTTGCAACTGCTGCTGTCCATCTGAGAGCCCTTAAACGTGGTCTGCTTTAAAGAAAAGGATGAACACCCTCCTGCTGAAATCTGGGCCTCTTCAAGATGTCTCAAGTCAGATGTTCAACATTTAATTGCTTTTGAAGACCAAAGAGCCCCTGTTCATTCTCCTCCCATGTGTTTATCTTCTGCAGAAGTCAGCTGCTGAGTTTGCAGGAGAAAGATCAAATAACAACAAAAAGAAGTTTTAAGTTGCATACCCACAGCCATTAATCATATTTGCAACATCTTCTTTCCCTTGCTGCCTTAAAAAACACTTATTTCCAGACCCCAGCCAACTTGCTCTCTACAAACACAGCTATGGTGCCCATCAGAGAAGTGGCTTCTATGAAGACAACATGTCTACAGGTATAAGAAACTACTTTCCTACTCAACACATCCACTGCTGCCAGGCAAAGGTGCCAATAGAAAAAGCAGGAGCACATGGAGGGTTCGTCCTGTCCAAAGCACCTCTGAGGCTGGAAGGAAAAGCAGAGCAAGTGCCTCCTCCAGCCCTTGGGACACTGAAAGAGCCAGCAGTGGGAGGCAACTGGCTTCTCCAGCAGCACCAATGCCCATTTAGGGTCTGGGTGATGGAGCTTGAGCTCACCCTGCAAAAGCTCACTGATGTTTTGGGACCATTCACACCCAGACAGACAAGGCAGCTGCGTTTAGCGAGAGTTTCCCTCATTGAGGGCCAACGGACCCTTCAATCCACTTCAAAGAGGACACATCTGCCCAACAGTTGTCTTTTTTTAATAGTTCTCCCATGGTCCACAAAATCCATCACCTTCCCACACATTGCCAGATGCCATGCCTCGACAGGGATGCCCCAAATACCCTCCAGACCCCGCTGGCAGACAGATCAGTGCATCAAAACCTGTTTAGAGCAGAAGGGAGCCCAATCTCACCCAGCTCCCCCACCACACCCAAACAGGCCTCCAAGTCCCTACTTGCTCCCAGGGATTTTCAAGCTGAAACTCATCTTTGCTCCCAGTTCAAGGGGTCTGCAGCAGGGAGGCAAGGCTGATCAAGGCTCACATGTAATGGAGGATGGGGGAACAGCACAGCTCAGAAGCCCACGCCAAGGAAATTTGGTCTCCAGCAAGGCCAGAAACATCAAGCCTGCGCCACGGCATTGCTCAACACGAGCTGGACGCAGGCAGCAGGGCCCTGCCCATTATTCATCACCAGGCCTGGAGCTGGGATGGGGGTAAACAACTCAGTAGGATCCCAGCTCCTCACAGGGAAGGTGATGCTCAGCCCCTTGTCCCAAACTGCTTCTGCTTCAAACCCCCAGCAAAACGCAGTCGGGGACATCTTCTGCCCACTGAGAGCCCATGGTCGTGACGGAGAAGTACACCGCTCTTGAGCTGGACTCTCTTTCAACATCTCTAACTTGCGACAGCTGTTCAACTGCTAAAAGCCAGTGTAAGCTGATTTTGCAAAGAGCCCATGTATGTAAACTGCACCATTTCTCCAACATAAATAGTATGATCCTGGCTTACAGTTTCAGTAACTTGATGTTTTCTTGGCCAAGAGCGAGCCCAAGGAACGGGAGATGGAAACAGCTTCAGAAAGCCTGGCCAACTGCACAACACGGTCTGAGAAGGTCCCAAATGGGACGATGCTCACAGCCACACAGCCAAATGAGCACCCCTCCACTGCAGCTCACCCCCATGCACCCCACAGAGAGCAGGCAGGAGAGCGCTTCACACTGGGACACAGGCTGCACCCTCCAACATGCTCCTACATGCCCACGGTTATCAAGAGAGATCTACTGCAAAGCTGGCAGAGAGAAAAACCAAGTGCAAAAACCATTTAAGAGTCATAAATACCCCAGAATCTAATCCTGCTCCTGGTAAAGCCAAGTCCTGAAGTCTGGATTTTTAGGACAAAACATTCTCCTTCCTGCTATAGCACCTGGGAAAAACAGATGAGCAGAACCCAATGGTGTGATGGGACTACAGCTTCCACTGCCACCATTCTAGTGTCTCCTCATTTTGTCTCAATCCCAAGCAGCCAGGACAGTTTGGCGACTGCCAATGGTCGTCCTGACCTCACCTGGATGAAACATAAGGAGCTGCATACTCCATTTACATGGAACCCATATGACACATGGCGTCTTCTGAAGGACACAAGGACCTGCACACCCCAAAAAACAGAGCAGTAAGGCTCCTCTATGCTGCTTGCACACTGTATGTAAAGTAGCCTTTAAATCCTACTAAAGCAATGCTGCTTCTTTGTTCCCTGGTACAGAAAGCATCCTTTGAGCTAGCTAGATTTCAAAGCTCTCCACTCCTCACTGCAGCCAGAGATAAATACATTAGGATACAAGGAATTAATAACTTAAGACAACAATTCTGAGTTTAATAGAAAATGTTCCTCCCACCCCTCACTCTGAAGAGGAGGATGGCTG
Source organism: Scolopax mira (assembly GCA_004320125.1). NCBI lineage: Eukaryota > Metazoa > Chordata > Aves > Charadriiformes > Scolopacidae > Scolopax > Scolopax mira. Next base: position 26,802 of record BJBW01005472.1, read on the forward strand.
TTAAACCTGTGCAAAACTTGCATTAATTCACCAACTGTTTCCATGGCAGAAACGGGTGATGCAGTGAAGTCAGTGACTTCATTTCCTGAGGACATCAGAACTTGTTCTATACTAAAAATACAGTTTAGGTCCGCAGAGGGATGCTGCTGGGTTTTAAGCTTCCACGGAAATCTCTGAGAGGGTACATACCTAAGGAGGAATCAGGAGAGCAAACCCTTTGACGAACCTGCAGGTTTCTAGCATGATTTGCTGCTTGAAGACAGCAAGACAGAAGCAGTTTGTCAGGAAAAACACCTCCTTGCTTCTTTCACTGCCCTTCAGAAAAATATGATGCCCAAGCTGGCTGCTCACGCTTTGATACCGAAAGCAAGGAGACATTAACACAGCTCAGAGAAGAGATAGGCAGAAGTCTCAGGAGATGAACCTGCCACACATGCAAAATGACGATCAACAAGAGGCCAAGGTGATAACACAGACATTCAACACAAGCAAGAAATCCACAGCTTTATTTCCAGGGTAGTCAGTGGTGAAACGCAGTAGCCATTTTACACACCTGAGCTACCTTCAGCAGCCTGCTGACACTCACTTCTCTCCCAACTGTGCAATTTGTTTTCATCATTAATTACAAAGGGAGATCAACATTGACCTGCAGAAATCAGGCAGCACCTTAGCTATTTTTGGAACAGAAAAAGCACAGGACAGAAAGTCATCTCCTTTGATGGGTAGAGAAGATACCCAAAATAAATGATCTTATGCTTCTCCATAATTTCTCTCCCTTTTGTTTTCATTTAACAACTTTGATCATTTTAAAACAAGACCCACTCTCATGAATTCTCTCCTAATTAAACGTTCTAATTAAAATGCACCACACTCCATAAATTCACTGTGGTTTTGGAAGTTGGGTTTTAATCTGGAGGGCAAGTTACTGATCTCAAAATTGAAAGGGAAAAAAAAAAAAACCCAAACACACACCCCACATTCAACTGATTCAACAATATTTTAAAAAGAAATCTACCCCAAGACATACAGCGTAAATAGGAATATTCACCCCCACTTACACTGCCAAGATGACACTGGCAGGTGACATCACCTCTTCCCAAGTCCATACATCAGTTGGCATAATGGTAGGGTCTATCCTCATACAAATATTTACTCTGATTTCTACTTATATAAATACCTGGAAGGCAAGGTGACATTTACAGATCACTACAATCCATTTAACCAATGTTCTCCCTGCCGTGCCTAGTGCTTCTCCAGTCCTGTACTGTCAATCCTCGTGCGCCCGTATCATCCAGCTATCCAGTTGAAAACCAAGCAGAGGGCTCAATAAAGCAAAATTCTTCACTAAATCTGTAGTTTAACAAACTTCTGACTTGAGGTTAAAAGTGCAGGCTCTGAGAAGAAGAAAGTCCCTGCAACCACCAAGCATGAGTGTGCCTGTTATTGGGATAAAGTGCCCCATTCCCTTCCCAAGAGGCTGGGCTGGAAAGCTGAGCTTAGGACTGTGTACTCTCCCCACTGGTTACTAACCAGTAGCCTTAACAGCCATGCTGCACGCTAGGCAGATGCTAAGTGTCAAACATGCAAACTCAAGACCAAGTTTATTGTACATATGAAAAGCTAAATAAGAAGAGCTCAGAGATCCCACAAACTTTGGCCTCCCAAAGTTTGGCACCTCACAGTAAAACCTCTAAAGCAGCTTCTGATGCGGAGCAGACTGGTGCCACCTCCTTTCTGCAAAAGCAAAAGGCTTCCAAGGTATAAAATGGGCTTCAAAGCAACAACTCCATTTGGGAGAAGATTCCTCTACTGCTGATGCTGTACACCTTCATGCAGCCCAGCTCCGCCAGCACTGCCACCCACGGGCCAGCCCCTGATGCTTTGTACCCTGAAACAAGCCCCTGCATGGCTTCAGTTATGGCAGGAGCTGTGGAGTGACAGAGATCAGCATCTTGCCAAAAGGCATAGCTTGGAATAAGAACTCTCCAAAAAACACATTTCCCTCTCTTGCAGTTAGGATATGTGCTTTTGTTTAGTTCCCTGGAAAGAAAAAGGATGAATCAGGCCAATTTATGACCTATGAGCAGACTTGTGTATGTGTGACAACAGCCTGACAGCACAAAGTGGCATGTACCCACTCTTCTACCCTCAAGAGAGATCCTTCCCTGTAGAGTATACCTCTACACATTTTACAAAAGTTTAGCATTCCACACTGGCCAAGCTTCTCCCTCCAGTGTTTTTTCATTCCAGCATGTAACTGGCTTGAAGACTTTCGTTCACAGGGACCAAACCACTGGGAAAGAAGACATTAACTGAGTATTACAACACACGATCTACATCTCTGCAGAAGAAGAGCCATTTCTCATAGTCCAAAATAGTTCAAAAATGTACTTTGTTTGGATGGACTTTAGGAAAAAAGATATATTATATATTATCTGCAACCAATCCTTTTTTTCATCCCAAAAAGTGTTTCTTTCCCCTCACACTCCACACCACTACGCTCATGTAACCTAAACACCATCAAGAGCACTGATGGTGAAGTAGGTAACTTGGTGGCAAACAAGCACTAGTAAATTCTGGTTCCTAATACAAAAGCTGCTGTGAATCTTGCACCAATTCAATGCTTCACCACAGCTTCACCAGCAGATGAAAATGGGTTTTGAGGGAAAAAAGACTTACTTTAATCATAGATCTTCAAGATGACAGCTACACTACAAAAATGAAACACGTTCATGAAGCCCCACAGGAAAGATCAATGGGTTTAGGTTTCAGGGAGATTAGACTGTGTATTTTTAAAGTTCTGCAATATGAATTTGGTTTAGACAAAAAAGAAAGTGGGGGAGAAGTGTAATCTATAACACTTGTTCTTTCTGAGTTTGAAAGCCATTTATTATTTTGGAGACACTTCTGCAGCACAACTCCCAAGCGACCAAGAATGTGATTTTACAGCAGAATTAACCATTACAAGCAGAAAGCCAAGCTCCTGGCATCTTGAATACCTTCACCCTCTGTGCTCCTTCTGGCTTATAATACCTATATCCTTCCAATTTTGCAACAGAGCTATTCTGTGCATTACCAGGCTTGATCGGACACGATGGGAAGCTATGGAGATGAGAGCACGTCTTTGATCCTTCTCTGTTTGCAGATCCCTACACATTTTCCCAGTGGAGATGCAACCCCACAGCATGAACATCAGCTTCCTAAAGACAGTCTGGGTTTTCTTAGCCTAACTATTTTTGCAGACCCTTTAGAGTAATCCCCTGACCTCCAGGCTCTTAGACCACAGCCACTGGCACCCAAGAGACACAAAGATGGAAAGGGAAGGTGGAGGGAAACTTGGAAAATATGAAAAACAACAAAAATACAAATGAAGGAAGGAAGGATACTAAATCCCTGCTGCAAGAACATCAGCAAAACATGTTTATATTCCTGATACCTCCTGCCACTCAACAGCTGACAGGCTAAGCTAAAAAGTGCTGCAGAAGGTTGATGTTGGAGGCATTTACAGCTTCTTGCCTTATAATAGTCCTGCCAGGTGCAGGTTTTGTTTAAGTTAACGTGCCACAGCAGGGATGCACAATTATAGGCAAGTTCTCAAAAATAGCAGGAGAGGGAGTTTTTCACTTAGCAATTGTATGGGCTCCCTTTCTTTGTCCAACAGCACAGAATGTAACTCCAGAACAAAATCCATCAATTAAGGATTGTGGGGACTGGGCTGTCTCTCCCATCCTATTTACTCACCTGAAGAAAGCAGCTCAGACACAGACAGGGAGGAAACACTCCATCTGTGTGAATAAATTAGTCCCAAGAGCAAAAAAAATCCTAATCCTGGAGGGCAAAGTCCACTCCCCCAACTCTTTGGTGGCTGCAAATTAATAATACATATCTGAACATCAAATAAGCATTAAATCAGAAAGGAGCCTAGTTTCTGCAGCAGCCCAAGCCTTGATAACCCCTATGAATTTCAGCAAGGCACCCTCCCAAAGCAGCAGGGCACAGAGCTCCACTCATCCCACCAATTCATCCTTCACCATGCTGCTTCCAAGAGATTCACAGGAGCAAATAGGCAAGTGCAAAGAAAAGCAAATGGCCAGGTTCTCCCATTCCCCAAGTCTCCTGAGATGCCACGCAAGCAGGGACATCAAAACAGACTCTCTTGCAACATGGAGTCATGATTGCAAGAGGGAGGCTCAGCGGGGAACACAAAGACTGATACCAAAAGGGAGAGAGACAGAAGGACAAAGATTAGAGTTCATTCCCTAACAGAATGAGTTATTCAAAGAAATCCAGAAGGTTTTAAAAAAAAGAGAGAGAGAAAGAGAAGACTTAGGAAGCATTATCAGAAAAGGCAGAGGAAGAGACTGCTCTGAAGACTAAGTGTTCCTCTCCTCCTCAAGCCTTCAGTGGGGCAGAGGACCTTCCCTTTGCCTGCATGCTGTAGTAGCAAGAAGAGGAGTAGGGATCCACATCAGCCACTGACAGGCAGCTCACAGCCAGCTCTCCCAGGGAAGCGAGCTCCAGGATACCTCCCCCAGCACAGCAAGGACCTCTCCGGATGGACAAAATGGAGAAGGGCTTATTTATTTCAGCTGCTGTGAAATGTCTGGATGCCAGAGCTGTTTGGAAAAGGGATGTGTCTCAGCTCGCCAGTCTGTTGCTCAGTTATCAAGGGTGAAACATCAGCTCTGCTTGGCCTCTTACTAGGTTTGCTGCCCAGGCATCATCTAATTGTCACTCCAGTTTATGAGCTGAAGATCTGTGTGAAGATAAGACTGGATTAATTTTTTGGCAACATGTCCACAGCAGACAGGAGGGACCCAGACATGCAGAAGACTAACTCAATCACCTTCCCTGGTTCAAACACACTCCTGCCCACTGGCAGCAGCAGGTCTAGAGAAATGGAACAGAGCCAAGGATCATTACAGGTTCAAGCAGGTGATCCAACGCCTAAGATCAGAAAAAACCTTCTCACTTTGAAAAAAATGTACTTCCCAGATGGGCCTCACACACTGATCTCCTTCCACAGCAACAAAGGCTATGTAGCTTAGTGTTCACTTGACCCTGGAGCCAACAGCCAGTGAATGGTGGACTTCTTACCCTACCTAGAAACATCCCTACCACACTCCAAATCACTGACTCCTACTGAGGCATGACAAAATGGAGCAGAGGTGGGTCCTTGAACCCTCATGGGTCATTCAGATAGAAAAAGTCTTCCAAGATCAACCACGCTGAGCCACCTTGGTTGGGATTCATCTTGACCTTGCTCTGAGCTCAAGGAAACCCCTTCATCCTAACTGTTTGGCCACCCTCCCTCTTCAGTCAGAGCATCTCCAAAGTGTTCATCTCCTTCCTCAGCAAAGGGGACCAAGTCAGAAACAGGTCTCCAGCCAGGTCTCACCTGGAACCCATCATGAACATTCCCACATATCACCCATCTCACTGCGAATCTGCTGTGAATTGGCACACTTGGGGGCTCCCCCAGTTTATTGCCACCCCACAAACCAGCAGGAGGACACAACCTACTGCTCCTTCCCCTAAGAAAACACGATGAACTGTTGTACCAGGTAAAGCTGCAACCAAGAGAAATGTCTGCTTTCACCGCATTTGGAAACAGCAAAGCCATCAGAGTTCATATTCAGAAATCAAGCAAGTCAGGCTACCGCATATCTGTGTTTTCACCCAAATTACACTTTCTTTTTTTTAAAAAAACCCAAAAAACAAAACACAAACCTGTGACTGTACAGTGCCCTAGCACCCCCCACTCCATCCCAAACTTAGCAAGGCGTTTTTCTACGTTACAAATTCCAAAGGCGGCTTAATTAGCACTAAGACTCAGCAAACTCAGGTTAAAAAAAGCAGCGGCTCCAACTCTGTCAGGGAGGCAGATGGCAACGGCGCGTTTCAGACGCTGCGGGCTGCATCAGCAGTTTCTCCAGCCGATGGTGTCTGAACAGGGGAGGACTGCAGATTGGAGCGGCAGCGCAGCGGGTCCGTCTGCCAACGGGCCGCAAACAGGTGACTCATCACCACGAAGAATTCCTGCCCGGCTCCCGCCACACATCCTGGAAAGGCATCCCATCCCATTTATTAACTGGCTAGAAGCTTTCACCCACCACAGGTTGGCCCTCACACAGCGGTCCCAGCCTCACGCAGAGGCACAAGCGCGTTACAGCCACAGCCTGGGTGTTTATTGGAGTTTATTTCACCCTGCTTTTCCCCAGTTCCGCTTCCCAGCTCACTCACTGGGATGCAGGAAAAAGACAGGGCTACGGCTGATGATGAGGGAGTGAAAAACATGTCATGGGAAAACCTGTACAGGACACGACAAACTGTGAGATCGGTGCCTATGCAGTCCAGCTGACTCTTCAGAATAATCCCTTACGCCAGCAGGAACCCAGCCAGGTAGACACAATTTAATTAAAATGATGTCAGCTCACAATGCTAGAGTCGGAGGTCCCTCTGGACACAGTGCCCAGTGGCTCAGATGTTGAGCAGAGAGTAGCAAAGGTGAAACTTGCTTGGACTACATCCATCCATGCTCCTGCTTCTCTTTCTCTTGGTTTTAAGCATGTCTTCACTCCAGACACCCTCCCCTGCGCTTTTCCCAGTACCCTGAGCTCTCACCAACACCAGAAGCCATCAGGCTACATCAGGAACAGCACATCCTATTTACAGTGTCCCTCTCAATCCTATCCCACTCCTTCAGGAATTTGATACACATTCCCAACTGAGAAGGAACAGCAAGGATACAGCAGCTGCAAGGAACTACAGTACATTGCTCTCCATGCTGCAGGGGATGTTTTACATTGGGAATTCCAATAAAAGGGATTCTCTTCAATTAGCCATGGAAGTAAAAGCCATATCATGGAGATGGCATTCCACATTTGCAAAATAGCCTCAGCCTGAGTAGACCACAAACACTTTTGTTTTTCAGATAGCTAACTAAGCATTTGCAGGTTCTCCCACTGCCTACAGATACTAGTCCTAAAACCTGAACCATCTGTAAGCTCATCACCTGTATCCACGTCAGTTGCAGACCAGGGGTTGCACAGAAACCTGTGTATCCATCAGGAAATCCATCAGGAAAACACATCACATTTCCACACAATCTACACAGAGAAATGAGCAGCAGGTGAATGGTTTCAGCTAGAGCACAACTACAAAAAGCCAAGTTCTCTAGATACCACCACAGCCCCAGGTCCAGCAGCAGCAAATGTTCTCCCTGCAGTTCTCCAGTTCACTTTGCACTAGAAATGCGGGCAAAGAACCACAGCCCAGGGAATTTGGGTGGCTAAGGATGGTCCCATCCTCTTGACTTGTATGCAGGATGTATCTGCTGACATAACCACAGCCCTGCACAAGGTGAGGAGACCCTGAGCAATGGGCTAAGCTACTTGTTGCGCTTCCCAGTGCAATCACAAGGGGCAACTTCCACTTGAGAGGGCAAGGGCACCCATGTCCAACACATCTGATTGGGTCCTGACTTCGCAGCTGGACAGGATCTGGCCTCCTTATCTATAAGCTATCAAAAAGGTCCAAAAGATAAGGGGGGACTGGCTGCCCTGTAAGCAGTATTAAAGCCTCTTCAAAACCATCCAGCCAGTGCTCAGGGTCTGATCGATAACAATCTATTCCTGTACATGAGCAGGATTTTGCAAGTGCCTAGTGCTCTCCTGAACAGGGCCATTAGCACCTACAATCTCAGCCTAATAGCCTGTAATGAAGGGATTTTACCTATGTTTATAGCAGGGTGGATGATAAACAGCAATTTCAGTATCAATGTCCATCCGGGTGAGCAAACGGGACTGCACAGAAGACACAGGCAGGGATGATGCTGGCACCCTGAGAAGCTGTTGATTTGGAGGGATAAGGAAGGAGCAAGCACTGGGGAAACACCGTTCCCTGGGAACCCCTCCGTTACACAGCCCTTGGATGTCCAAAAAACTTGAGCAACCCTGGAGATTTCCCCCAGTTACACCATCTCCCTCACAAGTGAATACTCCAGTGCTTGGTAGAAGGGTTGGGTTCACACCAATGCTGCCTCCCTCCCCCTGGAGACCTACCAGGTGTGGTCTTCTCTGCCCTCCTGAGGCTATGCGCGCAGCAAGAGTTAACTTCATGGTGGGTTCCAGCTCCTGCTTCCTGGGTTTAATAGGCCTAAAGCTGTCGAAAGGGTGTTAAACTCTCACTCTTCCAGTTCAAAGGCAGCTTTGCAGAGCTGAGCAGTCTTAAAATGCACAGCTTTTCAGAAGTGTGACCTTTTCACAAGGTTTCCAATTCAGTAAAGATTTGTTTCCTCCCTCTTCAAGCACATAACTAAGGGCGGCCATGAAACACCTCCTCCAATGGCAGCAGGCCAGGCTCCCCGACAGCCTGGAAATGTCGTGACCGGTCCCCTTTGGTTATCGCGATGGTGCTTCTGCAAAGGCTCAAGGACACAGAAAGTCACCTCGCCATCATCAGGCACCCAAGCCCTTGCACACCACCTCCATCCCCCTGCTTTCTCCCCAGCATGGTGAGCACAGGGGGCAGCACGCTGAGGGTCCTGGACGCATCATGTCGCCCTGCACCAGGCGGGATCAGCGCTGCCCCCACACACACCATTCCCATCCGCCCGTGGCGGGAGTGGGAGAGGCCTCACACTTTCAGGGAGCTGCTGGAATCCCTAATTGTCCTCCCCCAGTAAAGCCCAGGCCTGGCTCCTTCCTGCAGATATCAACTTGGGAGCCCTTCCCAGCTCTCCTCAGTGCCAGATTTAGGTCACACCTACAGGTTTCACTAGATGTCTTTGCTCTTGTCTTCGGGTTTCTAGGAAGGGAAGCATTTTAAGACATTTGCACCAATAAATCCTACAGCACAAAAGAGAGGAGACTTTTCAGTGCACACTAGGTAGATACATACCTGTCCCCAGCCCCTCACCCTACACCCACCTCCCGGGACAGCCTTGTTCATGGCTTCCTGCTCTCACCCCTCTCGACCAAGACACTTGCAGCTCCAGCGCTTTCCGCATCGCAATCCAAGAACAAAAGCTACTGCTGGGCAAACAAAGCAAAGCCTCAGGCTGACAGAATGGAGAGCTGCATTGCTACCCACAGGGACTTTTCTACCCTAAATGCCCACAAACCCACAAAAAGCCTTGGCACGAGGCACTGCTCCTGGCTCCATCTGCAACACCATCCCTCTTCTTCCACCCTAAGAGCAAGTGAAACCCTGCACACACCCTGCCTGTCCCCTTCCTCCTCTTCTATTTGCACTGCCTGGAAACCTCTTCCTCTCCCCACACAGACTGGGAGGTCTTGAAGGCACAGTCTAGTTTTCAAACATCTGGGAAGTGCCTCCACGTGCCACCTATCTATGCATGAAGCACAGAACTATCGAACCGCTCCATCAGACAACTCTCTCTCACATCACTTATTTTCCTGCAAATGAGCTCAACATTTCACATTCTTCTGCCCTTTTTCTCCCATCCATCAGGCTATAGTCAAGTGCTGTAGGAACTGGTCTCAAATCCAGGACCAGAGAAGAAGTTCGGTATGATTACATTGATGAGGGTCACTAGAGCTGACACACCAGGTAGTTCTGAGCTAATGGACGGGACAGACAACAGCTCCCAAAGTTTACAAACTCCTAATCCAAGGCACCCTCAATAACACAGCTGACATTTGCATGGAACACATTTTTTTTATGCTGACAAAGCTCCTCCAACTACAGGGCACAACATCACAAAGTCCAAGTTTAGAGCTTGGGTTACGAGCTTCCCAGAAAAACTTCAGGTCAACGAAGGGGGAACGCCATCCTTACAGCAGACTACACAAACCAGCCATGCAGCTCACAAAGCAAGCCTTGGCTAACCTGTATTTAGGCATTTTCCCCACACCCATTGTGTATTTACCACATGGGTTTGTTTGGATGTGTTTTGCTCACGACTTGCTCTTTGGAGCAACTCCAAATCTGCCTCCCTCTTAAGTTGCGCTACAATACAGTCATTCAAATTGATTGCAAACATCAGAAGCGAGGGTTGATTTCTTTATGCACACTAATTCTAGACTAGGTCACCAAACTATTTTCATAGTTATGTCAGCAACTGTCTAGACAAACCATTAAAAACAGGATGCAACGATCATCAGAAACGCAACGTCAAGTTTGTGCCCAGAGATACTGTGGGAGCCATGGGGAAGGAAGAAAAGGCCAAATCTGTCCCATTCACGTAGGTTGGCCACAGCTGGCTCAGTTGTCTTTTTTTTTTTTTTTTTTTAAGTGGAACTTTACCAAAGCTCCCCAGAAAAATGTATATTTAACTGCAATTTAAAATAAATAAGCTGACATCAACAAGCCTGGAAAACAGCAGGATTTTTTGAAGAATTTGCAGTGCAGTCACAAGCCCACCCAAAGCTGGCTCCTCCAGGCTATCTGGATGCCCATACCCTCATACCAGTGCTGGACCCTCACCAGGAGGCTAACCACCATGTCAGCACCTCCATACCACCATGCACAGCACCCTGCAGAACAAGCCCCAGCATGTGTGCCAGGATTTGACCGCCCCAGGCACTTACCCTCACCAGACTCTGGAAGGCTTCCATCCTCACCACCAAAACCACAGCCTCTGCACCCACGGAGAGTTTCTTCCTAGCATTGTGCATCAGAAAGGCGGCTTCCCGTTCCTTGCCATTTCTTGGCAGGGAATTCTTCCCAACTCCAAGAACATGAGCTGTAATCTTGGCAGAAAGGGAAGCGCATATAAAAATCACCACTCTGTCAAAACAGAAAAATAATGCAGGAGCTGATCTGTGCGCATTAATCCGCTGCAGTCAATGAGGAGACAATTTCCCTGGAGAAAGTCATACATTAAAAGGAAAAAGGAAAAAAAAAAAGGGAAAGAGAAAAGATTAATGTGACTTTGAAATATCACAAGCACCGTTTATCTTCCTCCTGCCACCACAGGTTTCTTGTCTTTTTTTTTCTTTCCTTTTTTTTTTTAAATACAAGAAGCCTTAAAATTCACTGTGAATACAGTCCTTCTGCTTCAGATGTGCAAACAGAGGTGCACTACAGTACAGCAAAAATATAAATAACCACTTGCTCTCTCAGTATACAATTTTAACATTTTCAATTAATTTAATAAAAAAACCCACCACAATTGCTTTTCACTAGCATAACCTTCTAATTACACTCAGAGCAGATGGATGATTCTCAGAGCTCCTTCTTAGGCTGGTGATTTGGTCACACACAAAGTTCAGTCCTTGGTATTTCTGCATTTGCATTGAAGTTGGGTACAAAATCTTGCTCCCTGATAATACATTCAGCAAGAGATACAGAGCTCAGGCCGTGGCATGGGCATGACCAGAAATTCAAGTGCACATACCCTTTCTTGGGCAAGGCTAACAGATTTTTGTCAGTTAAAAAAAAAAAAAATAAATAGAGCTCAATCTATGCAACACAAGACAACAGACACGCTTAAAACTGCGGTGAATTGTGTGAACTCAGCTTTTGGTAATTCTGAAACAAATGAGCTCAGCATACCATTTATATTCTCATTTTCCTTTTACACATATCCCATAGATCATAAATATACATTAATAACTGTAACAGTCAAAGTTTACATTCAGCTGTAACATTTAGGATCAATACTCTTCAAATGACCTTTAATAGTAATGAGCTGCCATAACAGTGTCTCGAGGACATTAAATTTTTATTAGAAATTCTTTATTACAAGTGTTCGAACCCGTCTCCATGCACTTGTGCACCCATACAAATACTCTCCTCCTATTATATTTTTCCTTGACAACAAAAAAGAAAAAGCAGGTCTTCCAAGGTTTTTGGAAAAATGTGCACTATGGAGGCTTTAAATATTTCCCATTTTCAGATGTGGGCATTTTCTTTTTTTTTTTTTTTTTTATTAATCAGAGCTCATGAGCCAGGGGTTTGAAAATCATCCACATTTCAAAGTGATAAATAGGAATTGTTCCCATGTGGTTTGAACAGGATGGGACCTGGCTCCCAATTACCATAAGCCCTCAGTTCGAGGGGGTGGAAGAGGTGGGGGAAGCTCATGCCCCACAGAGGGGTGAACCAGGGCAGTGTCACCTCCTGTGCCTGCAGGTCACCCCCAGCTCCCCGAGGAAGCCAGAGGCTCAGCTCTGCTCCTGTCCCTGGTCCAGAGTGGGGCCCTCAATGGGAACCCCCCTTCAGAACAGGTCCACCTCATACAGCTCCAGCCGACTGAAAAGCAAAAACCAGAAAGATGGGGAGAAACAAAAAACAACAACAAAAAAGAAAACATCTAGTCAAGACCCAGCCTCTCTTTAAATATTTTTTTAAATGACTAATCAAGTTCAAAGTCAGATCACATCCCTGTCTTGCTGCCTATTTTAAGAATTAAAAATAATTCACAGGGTGGGAGGCTTGTAGCAATTTATTTCTCCAGTTGCAGGTCCTGGACTCAAACCATAGAGAAATCCAATTTTAGCAGAACAATGAAACCGAGCGGATGAAGTCAAACAAAGGAAACACAGGGGGAAAAAAGAAAAATATTTCTCTGCATTGTCATTAGATGCCACCTCTAAGAGAGTTGCAAATTAAACACATTCAAGGCAGCACGGTATATTGCATTTAATGTCCTTTGAAGAACCTGCCTCAGCTCAGCACAGACACAAGGAGCCCAGACCCAACTGGAAGGGCAACCCAGGCACATTTACCACATTTTGTTTGGATTTTCCTGGGAGTCTTGACTCTTAAGAAACATTTCCATGTTGCCTCTCATTCACACTGACCTGGGGCTTAGTCTCTAAAAAAGCATTTTGTGATTTCCAAACCACCTCCTAAAACAGCAGTGATCAAATTAGAGGGGGCACCCCTGTAAAAGCAAGGGGAAAAGGCAGGTAAGCTGAGTAATCAGTATTTGCACTCCCTGATTTTTAGGGAGACGCTCTAAAACTACGACAAATATCTTTCCGAGTCCTTCGGAGAGGATCCTCCTTTCTGGTGGTGGTTCCAGGAGAGCTGGCAGCGGATCCCTGCTCCTCCCCTCACCCAGCAGAAGGCAAACCGCATCCCCCCCACCTTCCCAAACCCTGGATCTGGGTCAGGGTGGTGGCAGCCCCTCGCCACAAGCCCCATTTCTCCGGCGGCTCTTTGCAGCAGCTCATTAAGGTGAAGAAAGGCTCGGGTGCATCATCTCTGCGGGCTCGTCGAGGGCTGATCCGCAATGGGTAATTCCCACTGTTTAATGACCTGAGACCAGCCGAGGCAGAGGCAAATGGGAAAGGGAATCTTCTCATTTGTTACCCATCCCCACATCCCGATAAAAAGAATGATTACACTTTTAAGTTCGAACAATTCCCTGCAGTTGTAGCCATGTCATATCTAGATTGTCTAATTTACATGCATATTCATAATCCCTGTGTATTTAATTAAATTCTTCAATCCCTGGAGTGTCTTTCCTAAACAATAGTAATTTATCTTGCACAGATAAGGGTGCCCTCGATTTATTTCACTCTGTAGCTAACAGCATTTCCTTATGATCAAGGCTAGGAAGCAAACTGAAACAGAGGGAATCTTTAAATATATTTAAATTGCAAGATTAGGCTGCTTCTCTTTCTTATTCTCTCACCCCAAGTTACCCTTTTAAAATGATAAACACTTTTCTCCTGAGTTCCGAGGAAAACCTTTCACCCAACCTCCTGACAACAGCAGCATGCTCCAAATGCAAAAATGCTGCCACAAAACCTAAAGAGGTCTCGCAGGCTTGGCATCATGAGCTACCAAGCAGCAGGGGCGTCATCCAGTGTGGTCCATTGGACATCCTCTGCACACACATTTCACCATAGGCTACAAATTCCTCCATTGCAGCACATGGCACGCAAGCCGCACAGTAAGAAGTCGTAGCCTGGAAGATGAAGAGACCTTCATCTTTCCAGCAAATATCCCCACACGAGGGTCTAATTCCTCAGCAGATAACCTCAGGCATTTTGGAGAGGGTCAGACAATACACCAGACATGCCAAGATGAGGCAGCCCTTCAGAGAGATGCCGCCGCCTCCAGACCACTAACCCTATTCAGATATATTAGCACAGGGAATTTAACTCGGCCTGCAATTAAAAAAGCATTAAAATATTTAGCAAAGTCAAACCCATGAGAAGATCTCAATGGGGAAAGGAAAGGAGTAGAGTCTGGTGCTACAGCATGTGGGGTTTTGACTGAACATTTCTCACACACTTAAAACCACAGCTCCTTATAGCTGCACTCCTCCCAAACCTCACCCCACGGCTGCGGGACAGTATCAAAGTGGGGTGGAGAAGTGGTGGGCTCTCCAAAAGCCTCTTTAGTCCCACCAAGCTCTGCATCACTGCTGCCTCCCAGAGTAATGCCAGCATTCCCTGCCAGGGGAGCAGCCATCCCACCACCTGCGCAGAAGGGATGCTACACCTCAAGGAGACTCGGGGATAATCCCAGTGCTGCAGGAAATGTGGGGCCATCTGGATGTATCGCAAACCATCTCCTTCTACACCCACATTTGGATGGAGAGGCTGCTCACAACCAGGGAAGCATCCCTCTGCTCCAGCCCTGTTCCTCAACCTCCTCCCCGAGCATCCGGTCTGCTGACCGCTGCCAGACACAGGGGAACCCAGTCACTCCTCTTCCAACCACACTCTCAAAACCTTTAGAGATGCTGTTACTATCTATGAAAATAGGATTAGGATCCTGCTGTCAGCTTCTTCCTGAGCTGCAGCGTCACCCATGCTGTGGTGACAGCTCTAGGAAAGCCCTCAGGCATGGGACTGTTGGGACCTGATGATGGACAGGTTCCAAGTCACAGCCACTAACCCTGCTCTGGAGTAAAACCAACCTCCTTCCACCTGGGTGTCTCCACACCTACCTCCCTGGGCAACCGCATCCACCATGTCCTCCTGTGGGCCATGGCCACCAGACCCCCTATTCTGTTCTACCACCGCATCACAATCATGGCTTAACAACCTCAGCCCTGTGCAGCAGTGTTCGGCTGACACCATAAACAGTCCCTACCCTTTACAGTCAGTTGCTTCTCCCCTCGTTCAGTAACAGGAGAAGCAAGGAACAAGGATGGTGGTGGTCTCTTTCAGCACTGGAGCTGTATCTGGCACTGCCTCAAAGAGAGAAGGGCTCATTCAGCCACACCGCCCCATTAACACTGGGCTCAGCACCTGGCAGAGGTGATGTCCTCCAGTAGCAACGTGGAGCCTGCCCACCGATACAGCCTGCCATTGCCAAATACTCTTCCCCAGGAATTCGTAGCTGGATTCAAACATTCCCAGCCTGTTACTTATTCCAATGCTTTCAGCTCTTCAGAGTACAGGGACATCCTGTCTTAAACCTGCCGAGCCTCATGCCAAGAGGACATCTGCTTGGAAGGCAGCCCCTCCAGCTGACCCAGCCCTGGAGGGCTGCCTTCCCGTCTCTGCAAGATCCCAAACATACCCTTGCACCCACAAAGCAAAAACAGTTCACAGCAGAGCCAGGAGCAAGAAAAAAAACTACTCAGGCAAACCACAGCTGCCATTCCCACTTCAGAAGCTTTGAAAGATTTTTTTTTTTTTTTTTAGACCTTGGAAACATTTCTTCCTACTCAGGGCATTTTTAGGTTAATGGTTCATCAGTCCAGGAAACCTTAGTGTGGCTGACCAGTATGTGGGTGCGGGGGGGGGGACGGAGGGGGAGGAAAAAACCTCTTGGGCATCTGTCCTCCCCACAGCACTTGAACCACATGCTCTGGGCTGAGCTAGGAGCCACCAGAAACAAGCCAAAAACCAGGCAGGCAGGCAAGGGAAAACCTCACATTTGCCTTGTGCCTCTTTCAGCGATGGGGAATGCAGAGAGTGAACGATCACACATGGAAAGTGTCTATCTCCCATTTGGGAAGCTACCCAAAGCACGGTGTCCCCACGCAAGGAGCAGCCATGCCTGCTAAGCCCCTCTGCAAATCCCCTAGGGTGCTGGGTGGCACCACCATCAGCAGAGGGAACACATGAACATCCAAACTCTTTGCCCAGGAGCAGGTCTCCAGCCTAAACAGAACTGAGTCCCTGAGCTGACTTCACTTGGCTCGGTCCTCTTTGCCTAAGCCTTATTTCACACGCATGGCTCAAGTACAAAATAATAATGAAGGATCCGTCATTTCTGGGAGAGATCTCAATACCTAGCAGCTCGCCCTTCTTGAAAAACTAGGGCCTTCAAGCAAAAGCCCCAAATTTGGACAATTCCCATGAAGTCATCCTGCCACATCACACACACCCCCCTCTCTTTTCTGTAGCAAAACTCAAGGAGCTGAGCCATAACTAAAAACATCTGATCATTCATCTTCATCCTGCCCAGTGTTTTAAGTTTTTAAGATTTTTCCAGGGCTTAGGTAACCACAGATTTTTATCACAACACAGACAGAAAGGCAGCGGAGCAAAAATTTCCCTCTGCCCTCTCTCCCAGCAAGCACAGCACCCATTAAAGGCACTTCCAGTTCCCCTTCTGCCCCTCAGGTACCATAGACACCCATAACCCCCAGCAACATGGTCAGGAGGTGACCAGAAACCATCTTTTCACAAATAACTAGTAACTTCCAAACCGGGAAGCAAATATTTGCTCCCAGTACACCTCATCTACACACTCATCCCAGTACACATGGAAACAGCCTGACTTTGCCAATCACCTCCTCATCATCCACCCTGACCCTAAAATAGCAGAAAGCAAGGATGCCTGCTGCTCTTCACCACCCATCCAGTGAGGTGGTTTTGGAAGCTGATGTCCTTGCACTACAGAGGGTTGCGGGCAGGTTTTAACAGCACAGTGCTGTGTCCTGGCTTTGAAAGCATGAACCTCAAATAGATGTTTGAACACACTCCTCCATCTCAAAAAACTGGCTGCCAGCAAGGACTCCTGAGGGAGGTTTACCCAAAGAACCTGAATTTTATGTAGCGGGATGGGGTCCATGAAGCTAAAGCAGACTGAGTCAGACTCAAGACAAGTGGAGAGAACTCTAGGAAGGGGAGGCAACACCTTCATGCCATTCAAGGGGCTCTAAAAAAGAATCAAGGGGCTGAGCTTCACTCTGCACTGTTTCAGAGGACATAGCTTAAAAGCTCTCCAAACCGTTCTTGGTCATCTTCACAAGTACCTCCTTGGCACCTGTCAGTGATTAATATTTTCCACAGTGGGAGGCAAGTGAACAGAAGCAGCACATCACAAGCCACTAAGTTCACCATCATGCTTGGTCACACATTGGTCACAGTTCCTCTCCATCAAAACCTGCAGAAGCTTTTAAGGTCCAATCTCATCGTGTGCCAAAGGGGGAGAACACCACACTTCATTGTCCTCACTCACCACCTTTCAAATCAGAAGGTTTCTCTTCACCCTCTCCTCACCCATCCTCCAGTTTCTAGAATCTGTCTCCTAAAGCAACAGGTCAAGCAACACAGCAGAAGCCACCACAAGAGGAGATGCTGGGGACCACACCAGGCGCTGGAGCTCTCCAAGCGCACTAACAGCATCTGTCAATGGGGCCAGCTGTCCTCAGAGACAGCCAACGTGCTGAGACACCAGTCTATCAGCCCAACCCTTCTGAGAGCTCAGTCAACCCCAACAACTTCCCAACACACCCTAAAAACATTTGTAGAGTGGAGTTCACAGCCTGATTCTTCAGCTTTCAGGCCAGATACTTCTTATTTTAGCAAGTACATCAAATATGGCTAGTCCATAGCTTATAGATCAAAAAGGGAAGGCTTAACAAAGAGAGATTCAAGAGAAAAAAGATACTTCCCAACAGGAAAAAAACCCACCTTAAATACAACATAAGATTTACCTCAAAATATAACAGATCCAGGGAACAAATTAAAAAAGGAAACAAAAAAAATGCTTGCCCAACTTCTTTTTTTAATTCTTACATCTGCTATTTTACAGTAAAGTTTCATCTGCTGTGTATAATTAGATATATGTGTACATGTACATACAGATCTTTTTGAAATTTATCTGTGCAGTTTTTAACCCATTTTTAAATGAAAAAAAGTTGCAGAAAGAGTGACTATGGGAGGGGGAACAGCATCACCTCAGGTATAAAGGTCTCAGAGATGATGCAATGCAAATAGGTGAAGGTTTCAGGCCGTGGTCTGCAAACTCCTTCACAGAAGGCAGCAAGAAGACACCAACTTACTGCTGCTTGCCTTCAGCTCCAGGAACATTTTGGAGACCTACAATTTGAAAATGGGCTGCAAATGCATGACCCAAAGCAACTCTCCAGAGGCAGCAGGATAAATACTACCTGGTGTTCCTGTCACCACGCCTGGCTCAGCCCCAGCCTGGGACACTTCACACTCCCAAACAGTGGAAACACCACTGGGAGGTTGTAGTGGACAACATGGCAGCCTTACCTAGAGAGGACTTGGGGACAGACCCTTCCTATGCACAGCGTGTTTGGACACCGAACCGCAACCAAAGACTACCTGCTAACTGCCTCCCACCCCTGCAGTTCAGTATCCGGCACCTCCTACAGCAACCCCAAACCCCAGATCCCAAAAGCACCTCGCCCATCTGAGATGCAGATCTACCAAGCTCCTTCATGCCTCATGGATGCTCTTGTATGGAATGGCCAAGGGTACAGAGCATCTCCTGATCGGCTCTGAGGACCATATGACATTACAGTGAGCTCTGGGAAAAGGCCAGCAGGTTTTCCAGAACAACCCCATCCTCATCCTGGTCCAGCTCCTCCTGCAAAACACAAAACAACCTTTTTGTCATATGCAAGGAAAAGATGAAGCTTGCTTAGGGTTTCTTGATCCACAAAAGGGTTATTTCCCTACAGATGGGGAAAGAAAACAGAGATATACAAGGCCACTGATTCCAGCGCTAGAAATCCAGCAGTCCAAACAGACATCAGTATGGACCTTTGGAAGGTCCAAGAGCAGCAGGTCCAGGACATGAACATGATCCCGATACCCAAGAGCCAACAAACAACATGAGTGGGAAAAGGGGAAGGAGAGAACTAGTGTATGGACAAAGAAGATACCCTCAACTTGCAAACACAGCCCCATACTAATGGGCTTGGCTTAAAGGAGATCTCAAACTCATTTAGGGGGTGGTGCACCTCCCGAAATCCTAGAATCCATCCACCAAATGCCATCATGTTTTACAATTAAGCACTCAATATGCACAAGGAGGGAAGGAAACTGACTCCACTCATATAGGAAGCAACAAACAGCCCATGCTTTACTAAGGTAGAGGAAAGAGCATCACTGTGGCATATTCCCCTTAGGGCCCGTGCAGTGGGCACTCCTGGGAGAGGCCAATCTGCCAGTGTCTCCACCAACCATGAGGAAAATCAAGGCGATAAGCAACGCTAGACATCCACCAGTCAAGCTAAGAGGATGAAGCATTTCTCTGGAAACAATCAGGTTCTCTAATAACAGGGCTGCGGCGTGAAAGGGAGGGAGGAGGAGCAGGCAGGGAGAAAGGGACTAGCTGGATATTTATCCCATCCTCATCTTTGTGTTATCAGTACCCCGGTATCAGCATTGTTCAAAATGGCTGCTTAGTTGGTTGCCAGCAGCAACAACAGAATCGGTCCATCTGCTGGCATTCTCCCTAATCCATCTCAAACACTCGTCGTCTTTTTAAATGCACGCAGGGGAAAGAAGGGGGGTTAAAAAAAAGTCCGCCTTGTACAAAGAAACAGAATCCTCCTATAACAGAGCCTTTTAACTAGATTTTATGCCACCCCTGTTTCCAGGACACACAGACAAAAGTTAATTTTACGATAAAAGAACCAGTGTAAGGTGCTTTTTTGTTATGAGATCAGAAAGCAAATGGAATTTGAATTGTCTGCAGTGGCATGTATCTGACAAAGATTAATTTAAACAGATATTGTCTCTGAAACCAAAGTCCATTGAACGGCTTCACAGCCTATCAACCATGCGAAAGCAGCTCCTTCAGCAGCACTGCTGACTCCACCACTTTCTTTAAAAATGGCTTAACCTATTTCTTGTAAGATAAAAGGTCATATATAGTTCTATTTTACAAACCCATAATAGCCAAAACCACACCAAGCGAGGACAATCGGTAGAAAATAATAACGGGGGGGGATTTCCTCCCCCTTCACAGACAGATGCTCGACACTTGCTGTGTATTTTTCAAAGTATGCTGGTAGTGAGCGGCTGCCGCACCACCAAAAATGTTTCAACATCCTTAGAATAGAATAAGAAAAACCCTGGGGCCTCTGCAGGTCGCGGGTGCAGGATGGAGGAGCCCACCCCGGGCAGAGATGCTGCAGCCGGGCAGCTCACCACAAACGGTCTGGGATGCTTCTTTCCCAGGGATGCAAAGCTACAGCCAAGTCCCTTGGTCCCTGGTCCAGGCAAGGAGGAGGGGACCAGGCACTTGTTTGTCCCCCTCCCTCCCCATCCCCTCTCCAAACACTGCAGTATTATTTCTCCCTTTAATCACAAGCAGCAGATCTGTGCATGCCATCAGCGGGCTGCGCGGATAGAGACAGCTGCTCAGACTTCAATGGGGGACACACACAGAAAGGGGGGGAAAAAAAGAAGGAGAAAAAAAAAAAAAAAGCTGCAGAAATCCAAATCCTGCAATTTCTTCCCTTTTTATTTTCAGTTTATACGGAGCACCGCAGGGAAAACGCTACCAGACAGTTTCAGAACATTTGATACAGCAACAGCACAGCTTTGGGAAAAGAACGAAGGAGAAGCAAAATAAAAGCTGACAGCCAAAAGCACTTTTAATATAGTTTCAGTACTTTCAAGAGAAAGCTTCTGTACACAGAGCAGCCCATGAACTGTTACCAAAATAAACACAACTGGCTTTAAAAAAAAAATATTAAAATTTCTTTCTGATGATAAAGAAAATCAAAAGAGACGAGAACCAGCTAGTGAGACAGAAAATACATTTATTTTTCATCTTCCAGACACACTTCTTTTAATTTGGCATCCAAAGCCATTGTAGTTCATTAATGCAAATTTTATTTATCTCGGGAACCCATTTGTTGCTCTGCCACCCCTTTGACAGGGCGCTCTTCTTCATCAAGGCAGCCGCACAGCCACGGCCGGGGCGCAGCACGTGACACCTCCTGCCTTTAAAAACCACCCAACCCCAATAAGGAGCAATGGCTATTATTGGCATCCCAGGCAGTCACCCACACGCCGGCATCGGCTGAAGGATGGAGGCCAGGGCTACTTGTCGGCATCCGGAACGGAGGGACAGCCTGTCCCTGACCTTGCCAAGGTCCCAGACTCCGAGTCTCTGGCATTCCCACGGGGAATCCCTCCCCGCCAGCAGCTGCGGGGCACGGGCACCGTCTCCAGGTGCAAAGACAGCAGCCAGGCAGATACCACGCCACGTCCCGCTGAGCGAACCTCAATAACGATTAGCGGTCCCCCCCCCCCTCCCCCTCCCCGTTAAATGAGCCGGGTGGCGTAGGTGCAGGCAGCTCATTACAGGTCTCCAGCGATTAGCGGGGCATCCCAAGGTGGAGGAGGGGGGGGCAACACAGAACCTCCCGCCCCCATTTTAACCCACCAGCAAGACTTTCACAGGAGACAAGCTGGACCAACATATCCACCTACAACCGTTCCGAGCTGGCATCCCAGCAGAATCGCCTCCTAAGCACACTGGTGGCTTTGATTTTTAATGATGTGAGAAATGCCAAAAAAAAAAAAAACCAAAAAAAAAATAAAAAGGAAAGAAATCCCTGGCAACATGTACCTAGAATGCGACAAGTAAAAGCCCAGGATTTTATTAATTTGTGCATTACTTCAAATGCACCATTTTACAAGGACTAACCCCAATCCTGCACAAAATCCTAAACCATAAGCTTGAGACAAAAAAGCAAATGCTCTTAAAAAGCACTGCTAGAAAATCCATTTGGAGAGAAATGTGGAAGTGTCGAGCACAGGTGAATCCTCAGCATTTAATGAAACACACCCACCACACTGACCAAGTAGAATCTAGTCATATTTAAATATCGGGATTAAAAAACAAAAAGCCTTTAAAAAAAATTGATTTTTTGCTCCTGGGATATTTCATTGTAAAACCATGAAGATGCTTTCTCCCGCATGCTCCCCCCGCCCCCCCCCAAAGTAGTTCTGCAGAACCTGTGTGTGTCTCTCAGATGTTATCAGGCCCTTTCCCAGCTCCACTTGGAAAGGCACAAGAAGCCAGGGGTCAAGCCTATACATCAGACCCTACCCTTGTGAAAGCCAGGTCAAAAATTAAGTGGGTCTCAGGACTGCTCTTCCCAGCGTGCAGGAGAGCATCTTCGGGGCTTCAGTAGCTCTGCCAAGGGACAGGGAGAGCTCCCCACCACCGTTGCACATCCTGGCTCCAAAACTGGCTCCATCCAAAAGATAGACTTGTCTCATGGTCTTACTAATTACCCACCGTTTGCTGTCTTTGAGCTTCCGTTTTCATTGGAAAATAGAGTGATTTCTATCAATGATGATGCTGGAGAAAGCAAAGCCTCAGCAGAAACAGGAACCAGCTACCCAGAAGAGCTGCTCTCCTCCCCTCCTCTCATCCCCAAAAGACCAGAAGTACAACCACCCCATGACATAACCTCTTCAAGACAGATCAAGTGTAAGGCAAGACATACCAGCAGTTAATTTTAATACCATCAAGAGAGGGTATTCCACACCTCCAGCTCCTCGCAAAATAAAGTCATCCATGCCACCCAGAAATGGGGGAGGTCAATGGGGAAACACAGGTTCAACCATCATCTGCCTCCTGCTGAGCAAAGCCAGGAGGGGATCCCAGCACCCATCCTCTCAGGTCCCCAGCAAATCTCACCCAGAAGAAACAAGCAATGTGAAGAGATGGGGGAGCAAGTGAAGGCTCCTTCCCCACCACTTTGCCCAGGACCTTATACAAAGCCTGCTCCTCAGAGCATGTCCAGAGGAACAGAAATCAACACCTCACACCCCAGAAAACATGTCCAGGAGATTCTCTCAGTTTAAGCACAAGGCCTTGTCATGCAGCAGCAAGACTTGGTGTCTCTCTGAAAATCCCAGGTCTCAGCTCCATTGAGAAGGCTCTTCCCATCCTCATCCGCATGGACCTACACCAGCCTCAAAGGTAGCAGAGGGCAAAACCTGCATCACTGCTCAACACAGAACTGTCTGTGTCATTTAAGTGCAAAACTCTTAAAAATTAAACACAAGCACAAAAGTTGGCCATGCCTTTCATCTACCCTGTGCTGACCTAATCCTGGAGGGGAGCAGGTCTCCTGCTAGGAAAGGGGAGCAGAACATAGCCCCAAAACTAAAGACTTGCCACCTCTTGGACTAGGTCTACATATATACACCAAGGAAACACATAACCCCACAAGCTCTTTTTTCCACCCTAATGCTACCAAGATTAATTTTTTAATATGTATTTCCAAAGACAATTAAAAGCTGACACACTACTAGAGACGATTGACTTTGCAGAGCTATCGGGTAGACGGGCTCATTTAAGTTTTCCAAAAGTCCTATCTGAGGTTAGAGGGACTAATCATAAAACATCTAACATCAAAGCAAGCATCAAATAACAGCAAAGCACATTCCCTTGCACAAAGCTTCAGAAACAAAGCACGCAGGCACATGTGGTTTATGTTACTGCAGTTTTAGCACAGTTAAATATTTCCTAAAAGTTTCCCTCTAGATGTGAGGAAAATTAAAATCTGCTGTAAATGACTCGTGTGTTGGAAGCAGCGAAATTCAGTGTCTCACCTAGGCTAAGCTTTATAAAAACCTGAGAACAAACTCCTATTGCCTCCTTGAGCCAGAAACCAGGACTTGTCACACCTTCTCTCTGAAAAACACTTCAAACCTATTTATTCTTAAAGCCAAAACTAAATATTTATTTCCTTGTGCTTTCTTTTTCAGGTCTCTAGCCTCTTTAAGCTAGCAATCGCTTTGCCTGGAGTAATTAACCACCCAGTTAAAACGACATCCCAGCTTCAGAGGATCTGATCTCTTAAAGACTCAAAAGCCAATAAATAAATCTGATGGGGAAAAAAAAGTTAAAATTCCAGCTGTCAAAGTTTTCCAAATTCTCCCTGCATGACCAACAAGCAACTCTGGTTGTTTTCATCATCTCCAATTCCAGTTTCTGTAACACAGTCCAGAACATGCTCAAGAAATATCTCACCTATGAGGGAGCTGCAATAAACAGACCATAAGTTTTAATGCCTAATAATCCTTCCTTTTAATTCTATGTTCAGGAAAAAAAAATATAATTAGAAACGTAAAGGGCTTAATGCATATTTAAAGCGTTCCACAGTTTCCATCATGATAGGACTAATGAATCTCTGCCGGCCCCTTTTATGTGGTTTAAAGTATTTTAATATACATGGTAGGACAAAGTAATCTACCCATAAAGAAAAATAAAGTAAAAATTAATTAGCAAATTGGAAACATATTGTACAACAACTGCCCCACCCAAAAACTAAGAGGATACAGAAAAACTGTACTCCCTTAGCAGCTCCCTGAGGAGGGACACCGGGCTTCAACGTGAAAAAAACTTATGTTTCATGACCCATGGCGGTCCTTCCAAACCTGCTCCCACTGGATACAGCCTTAAACCTAGACCCGGGAGGAGACTGATCTTTACACAAAACAAAAGCAGCCACAACTGGCCCTAGAGAGCCCAATCCAAGTGTTTTCCCCAAAATAAACGGTTCTGTAAAGCAGCACAACTGTATACAAATTTAGACTCTGCCCCATACTACCTCACAGGGGAGGGAAACCAAAGGCTTGCCTAAAAATGAGTATTTTTAGAAGAAAAAAAAAATCTAAAAAAAACCCCTGAAAGTAGTTTTGGGAAAAAAACCAAAAGTTAAAGTATTTTCAACTACGTTAAGATATATTACTGGTATTCTGCCTCTGAGGCCACATTTCAACAGGCATCATTACAAACAAACACGGGCAGAAACTGACAACCACCCTGTAACAAAACGCCACTCCAAATCAAGACTCCTCCAATTAAAATGCATTTACAGGTGTTATTTACAGGCATCAGATCAATCTTAACCTCTGCCCAGGCAGAAGGCTGTTGAAGCAGAGTCAGAAAATCCCCTGCCCCCGGAGGTCCAGATTAATCACGGGACCAGCAGCCACGGGAAGGCACCCAGGACTGACCTGCAAAGCATCAGGTAAAATATTCAGGATTAATTGCTGGATTGAAAAAAAGCAGGCTCCCTCCAAGTGTTTACAAAGCCAGCGCGTTTTAAAGCCCTGCTTCATTGTTGCTCTACCAGCAAAAGTAAATTCTGCCTATGTACTTACGGCTGGACCGCATACCTCCCTGCGGGGGCACTGAGGCTTATCGGTGGGTAAGAAGCCATAGGAGGAGCCTATATGGTGTGTGTTGCCTAAGTGGATGGTTACCACGCAAAGAACAAGACAAAGCTCCATGTTACAGGGGGAAAAAAAAAAAAAAAAAGGAGAATTCCCACCTAAAATTGCCACGGCCACTCACTCACCCATCGGCAGCCGTGACAACTCGAGGGCAAAGCGTGTTATACCGGACTGGGGAACGCAGGTGAAAAACATGAATTTGTTCTGCCGGATCACAGCCTACTGTCAAAACCCACCAAAGGTCTTTTCTCTCTCCAAGAACCCAAGAGATAATGGTGTTAAAAAAAAAAAAAAAAACCAACACACAACCACCACACACAACACCAACTTTTGTTCATAAATATTTATGCGAGTGAACTTGTTAAAAATTAACCGCCGTCGTTAAAGGTTTTGTATCCTCTAGGATTCCCGGCATGCAGTGCAGTTGCATGCTTTATATTAAGCCTGGCATTTCTGCATTCCTTTCCTGCATGCTTTTGTCATTTGTCTAAAAATTAAAAGAAAAAAAAAAAACCCCACACACCACACACACACAAAGACAGGATCTGTACACATAATAATAAAGCAGTTTTTAAGAAGACAAAGATCCCTGTGTTCAACATCCAAGATCTTTCTTTGAGCAGAAAAAAAAAAAAAAAAGAAAAAAATCAATTTAATGACTCCAGTGAGATCAGGGTTTAAGCCTCGTTTAAGTTTTACTAAGCATGAAGGAATTATTGGTTGATAATGTGGCATATATGGGGCTTTTTTTTCAGACCTGCCAGCTTTGTAAGTACAAGGGAGCCGGAGCCCAAAGCAGTTTGTCCCCATGAGTACAACCCTCACCCCTCCACACCATCTCCCATCTCCAGAAGGTCATTCCTCTCGGATTTTGGTTTTCAATTTTTCAAAGGGATTTTTCCAACCACAGAGAGAAGGAATTTCACATCCGCGCTATCCTTATTTTTTGCAGGTCTGAGTCAGAAACACGACTGTAAAGAACATCTGATCTTTATTAACAGCAAATCTCAACTGTGCAAACCTCGGGTCGCGACGCCGGGAGCTGGCGGTGTCCATTAAAGGGATCCTTAGAGGGGAACAGTAGTTTTGATTTAGCACCGGTGAGCATCAAGTAAACCAGGGGTTGGGGTTTTCTTTTTCTTCCCCCCCCCCAAGACATAATGGTTCCCACAGAAGCCGACGAGCAAGTTCTTATCTTAATTGCAAACACACACACGCGTGCGCGGCCACAAAGTGGCTGGAGCTCTTCCACCTCACCTTCCAGCAGCATCTGCAGGATGGCTGTGGAAAGTTGGCGGAGGAACACCTCTGCTACGGCTGCCGTCCACCCCCGGATAAAACACGCAGCCCTTTTGTTTGATATAAACCTTCCGCCTCGGGTCTGTGAGGGACTGCGGTGACGGGGCTGCTCCGGGGACAAAACAGAGGTGTCCGACCCCGCATCACCCACCCGCTGCCATCTGAAGAGGAGCCATGCTACAGCTGAGACCCCCCCACACACACCCCAACTCCCACAGTGAACATCCCACGCTGTAAAAACAGGAGATAAATCAGCCACCGACTTTGTGGCCAGCCCTTCCAGAACGTGCTGCTTCATCTGAAAAGCTGAGGGTTCTGGAGGACAATGGGCACGAGCTCCAATTTCAAAGCTGGGGAGAGGGTTTGACTCCTCAGGGGATATGAAACACCAGAGCTGGGACCCCGTCCTCCCGGTCCTCTGGCTTGCCCAAAGCAGCAGGGGGAAGCACAGGGAAGACGAGGACACGCGTGACGCCGGACGTCACTTTGGGACGTTTCCTGCACGCACCTGACCCCAGCGCTCACCAGCCAATGCTGTGAAGGATCCTAAAACCTCGCCAGAGCCATGTTTCAAAGAGAAATAATTAAAAAAAAAAAAAAGTCATTAAAAAACAAAATTGCTTTATTACAGAACCAGCCCTGGTTTTAGGCAACCGTTATCTCCATCTCCCACACCGGCTGCTCGCTGCATCCCCACCGTGGCGGGCAGGTCATAAAGCATCACTAAAATTCACCTAATCCCCCCCCAATTTTAAAGTTCTTGCAGAGCTATTGCCTTCCTTCTAAAAAAAAAAATAAAATTTGGTTTTGAGTTCCAAAGTATTTTAAATAGACTTAGAATAATTAATAATCTTAGAGCAGCTCTTAGAAAATATTAATTCACAAAAAAAAAAAAGGGTATAATCATATCCTCGGAGAAGCACCTTTTGTGCTACAGGAATTTTCACTGCGTTATCCTCAGAGGTGGAAGGAGAATTCTTCTACTGCCTCCTATTTTCAGGTCTCAAATGGAAAATGTTATGATATCGCTCGTCTGAATGTAAACTGTACCAAATGGGATTTTTTTAATTATTTTTTTTAAAGCTGGTTTTTTTCCCCAAAAGGAAGGAGGGCTCTTTAAATAAACACAGCCGAACTAACCGTTCCTTACAACAAAAACCGCCCTCCCTTCACTCATTCAAGCCATACCTCTGGCACGGAACGAATTTGCATTTCGCATTTGCAAAACAAATTCTAGCCTAATGTCATTTTAATGGCAACGCGCATTTCAATCACTTCCAATAACCACCGGGAGCGGATTATTTTTATGTAAAACACCACGTATTTGTTTCCCCTTAAATATATCCAGCTATAAGGCGGGTTTCAGTTGGGGACAGCAGGGACTGGGAAGGGGGGGGGGAGGAAAGAGGAACAACATTTCCTCTCCGCCAGCCCCCCCTCCGCCAGCGCACACAAAAGCCACCTGCCCATGGAGAGAAAACACGATGCCATTATTCCCACCATCATTCCCACGGCCCCCTCGTCACCAAGGCCGAGCGCATCATCCGGCCCCCGAACCGCGCATCCCGCCGGGCCACCGGTGGTACCCACCGGTCCCAACCCAACTTGTCACCCCAAGCCTCCCCCTTCGCTTCCACCCGCTAAGGGGGCTGGGGAGGGGAAAATGGGGGGAGGGCACACGCCCCCCCCTTCCCCCTCCCAAGAGATTTTTCCAAGGGGGAAAAGCCCCCGATGGAGAAGACAAAGGCAAACGCCGAGAGCTGCTGGCGAGATGCGTTATGTTTATGATCCCATCTCCCGGTGGGAGGGCCAGGACCCCCGTGGGAGCGTGGGTGCGCAGGGGTGAGACGGATTCCGGCTATGGGGCGCGGGGGATGGGGGGGACCGACAAGGCTGCGTGCCTCCCATACAAATCCCCGACGGGCATTTTAGCAGCAGCGGCGGCGGCGGGGGGGGAAGTGGGGGGAGCGGTCGTATTTTCCCACTCGGGATGGATGGACGGCGTCCACGCTGCGGGTAGCCGCCGGTGACACCTGGGGACATACACCTCAGGGCAGGGAATGGGGGACGGGGGGGGGGTTGGCGGTCACCCCCAGCCTTCCCACCCCCAAACCCAGCATCTTTCCCAGCGGAGCACAAGGCGGTCCCCTGCCCCCGGGGCAGGATTTTCCTGTCAAACCACAACCGCGCCAGACAAAAGGCTGAAGTGTTTGGAGGGGGATGAAGGGGAAGGGGCGGAGGTGGAAAGGGGGAGGAGGGGGGGAGGAAGGAGGGCGACACGGACGGGGACAGAAGCCTCCCCCCCCACCCCGGGGGGCCCCGCGTCCCGGCAACTCACCGACTTGCAGCACGTTGTCCACCGCCCCGGTCTCCAGCAGGCGGATGCCGCGGCGGAAGGGCAGCCCCTCGCCCTGCGGCGCGGCGGGGGCGGCGGTGGGGGCGGCGGGCGGCGACGGGCCGGCGGCGGCGGGGCTCTCCTCGCCGGCCGGGGCGGGGGCAGCGGCGACGGCGGCTCCCCCGGCAGCGGCGCTGGCGGGGGATGCGGCGGCGGCGCGGCCGGGCTGGAAGCTGGAGTACATGCAGATCTGCCGCTCGCTGCGGGGGAAGCTCCAGTAGACGATGCGGCGCTGGACGGGCTCGGGGATGCGCTGGAAGCGGCCCTCCACCCGTTCGAAGGCCCAGCTCCCCGCCACACGCTTGGCCGCCGCGTCCAGCAGCGACTCGGGCTGCAGCAGGCTGCCCGCCCCGCCGCCGACCCCCGGCCCCGCCGCCGGCCCCGCCGGCCCCGCCACCCCCGCCGGCCCCGCCGCCGCCGCCGCCGGGCAGCAGCCGGCCAGAGCCGGAGGGGCCCCGCTGGCCCCCGCCCCCGGTCCCGCACCGGCCCCCGCCGCCCCGGAACGGGGGTGAGCGGCCCCGGTGCCCCCCGCCGGGCAGGCCCGAGAGCACAAGCGCTTGGGGCCCGGGGCGCCGGCGGGCAGCGGCGGACGGAGCAGCTCCTCTCCCTCTCCTCCCTCCGCCATGGCTGCGACCGACTGAGCCGGGCGAGGGGAGGAGAGACGAGGAGGAGGAGGTGGAGAGGGAAGCGGGGGGGGGGGGGACCGGGGGGGGAGACTGGAGGGGGGGGTCCTGCCGGCCAGGAGCCGGCCCCCGCCGGGGCGGGACGCTTTGCAGCCCCCCGCCCGCCCCCGCCGGACCCTCGCACCGACCGGCACCTGCCGGGACCCCCGTGGGAGCGTCCCGGTGCCTTCCTGGCTGTGTCCCCAGGCGGGGAGGGGACGCAGACACTGTGTCCCCCGTGGCCGGAAGGCGGGGAAGGGGCGAGGGCGTGCGGAGGCCGGGCGAGCGTGGGGAGCCTGGGCTGAGTGTGGGGTTGTGAAGGGGCACAGCGGGGCTGGACGTGGCACCGCAACCCCGGAGGTGTCCGGCGGGAACCGGGGACCTGCTGCAATCTGGTCTCTGCGACACACCGCCCGGCCTAGCCCAGAAATCACCTTGAGAGTGATACCCCCTTCAAGTGGGCATCAGGGTTTGCTCTTTCTTGGAAAGGTCTGTAGTGAAGATGCTGGTCCTGCAGGTCACCGCAGCCTCCTCGGGTGCAGAGAAGATACCGAGTCCCACAGCATGCTCGGCCTTTGGGAGAGGAACATAGAATCATAGAATCGTCCAGGCCAGAAGGGACCTCCAAGGATCATCTAGTCTGACCTACCCCGCAGTCCGCAGGGACACCCCCAACTAGACCCCAACCCTAGGTTGCCCAGGGCCTCATCGAGCCTCACCTTGAATATCTCCATGGATAAGGCCTCAACCACCTCCCTGTGCAACCTGTTCCAGTGCTCCACCACCCTCACAGTAAAGACTCCTTGCTAGCCTCTGCTTCAGCAGAGAGTGATGGCAGCACCCCTGGGACCAGCACAGCCCGGGGCCGATGGGGAGAGCACTGCTGCCCTGACAGGCCCGGTCGCTTCGCTGCTGTGTCCAGCGGGACACTATCCCAGGGCTTTCCCTGTTCTTTTGACCTGTCTAATTTGATGTGACAAACCTCAGAGGAAGAGTAGAGCTCACAGCTCTCAGAGTTCAGTTTTCTTGCTGTTATTCTCAGTGCTTCGAGAATCTAAGACCGATTCCTTTCTATCTGCAGTTCAGTCACATCTAGACCATTACCGGTTACTCCCTTGTTGCAGAGATCTCCTATTTACTCTTACTGACAGAGCAAGAGTACATTTCCTGGAATAACAGGGCGATGCAATTAGGGAACAGGAAATAATTATGCACCTTTGCTGTGCCACGAGGTACCTCCAAGCCCAAGGTCTCCTTCGCAGGACCCAGAGGGAAGGAATCAGATCTCTGGCAGGTAATGAGAGCAGGCAGAGCTACTGCAATGAGAGATCTCCATTTTAGAGAATACACCACATGCTAATCGATGAAGGTCAGGAAGAGGTTTTCCTTGAAGGCCAAGGTGTTCCTTGCTGCTGCTGGCCTTGTTCAAGATAATCAGTGCTAACCAGCGGCAGGGGCTGGCCGCAGGCAGCAGCTACACACAGATTTGTTTACATATTCCCCAGGAATCACGTCCCCATTTCTTTAACCCCGAAGGGCATTTCGCTCTCCCTAAGGGATTGTTGCGACAGGGAGCACTTGCAAGCACAGCATTTTACCCATCACCTCTGCTCGCTGTGGTGGCAGCAGGACCTGGGGGAACGAGAAGGGCTTCCTCCACCTCTGCCCCTCCCTGGTTCAATGGAGGGATCTCAAGAGGCCATCCCAAATCACCTTCCTGCCCCAAGGTAGAGCACGCCTTCCTGCCAGAGACCAGTCTGGCAGGATCTTAAGCCCTTCCAATGATGGAGGCTGCGGGCTCTGGTGTTACAGCAGTCCAGTTCCCTGGGAGTTTCTGCTGGTACCCGTGTCTCCCCGCAGCCACTGGCTCCAGGGTGAGCCTGCATGAGAGCTGGGACACAACACCCCAGCTTGTCTGGTCCTTCTGTCACCAGCCTCTGCAGAGCTCACCTAGTGACAACCTTGAGTGTCCTTACTTATGTCGTTCCCAGACAGTGCCAATAAAGAGGATTTTAGATTTCAGCCTGAGCAGGGATGTTATTCATTCCCATAGAGCTGACTTTTCACTGCATAAAACATATAATCCAGCCTCATATCAAAGCAAGGTCGGTGCAGCGGCTGGCCAGCCTGTCTCTGGGGGGTTAGCATGTTATTTCAAAGACAAATCAATCTATTTTTCCTCTCCCTCTTCATCTGAACATTTGTTGCTCCCCATCCCTCCCTGTCTCTCCCTGTCCCTTTCATTACCGCCTTGACTTTCGCAAGGGGGGAAGCTCTCCTCCTCCCGGAGAACATGGACAGACCTCTTCTCCCCAGGGAAGGCTGCGAAATGTCAGCCTCCCGCCCAGCCCCTGATGCTGCTCATTCAGAGCCTGGAACCAGGTACATCAATAATTCACCGCACGCTTTCCTGAGCCTGGCCATTTGCTGAGTCTCTACCACCGGCAGCCCCGGTTCCCCTCCTGCCTTTGAGGCTGTTTTGGTCAGGATCTGCTCGTGCTGCAACCCACCAACTCCAGCCCTTCTGGCCTGAGCACGGGTGTTATCACAAAGTGCTGGGTTTTCATGCTGGCCCCAGAAAGCATTTAATTTTGAATCCCTGGCTAGAAAATTTGCTTACCAAAGGGACTGGAGCCCCCATGGCTCTACACCACAGTTACATGGCAGTGCAATGCAATATCATGGGAAATTCTTCAAGTGCCAGCTCAGGCAGAAGTCCATCTTTAAGTTGCAGGTGCTATGGGGCAAGGAATTTGCTTTCCTCTTGCCAGAAATTAAATTCAAGAGCTCCCAAAAAAGCAAGAGGAAAAGGATGCTGCTGAGATGCTCTCTGCAGGTTCCCTGGTACCTGTGCTTCGTTTTGTGGCAGACAAGGTAGTGCTGGCAGGTGCCACATCTCAGCCCAAGGGGATGACACCTCCTTGGCTGCTCCCGCCTCCAGACCTTTGTGTAGTTGCTCTCCTCTCCCCACCATGCCCAAACCCCCATCCCCAGCAAAAAAAAATGCCTTTCCCTGGGCATCTTCCCCTCCCTTGGATGCTCCTGTGCCTCTTTAACATTGCATTGACCCTGAATAATCAATGTTGTGCCCTCACTAACATAGGTAACGCTGTCTGAGCCTCGCTGAGATGACAGCAGAGCTTTGCAAGATCCAGTGAGCACCAAGGAAGTCCTCTGATGACAGATGAAGACACACAAGAGCAGCAGAAGCTTTCTGGTCAATTAATGATGGGAAAGGAGCTAGTTAGCAGAGTGCAGGCAGCCACCAAGCTCCTGCTCTGGCCACCCAGAGGATTTGCTGCTCTGAAGCAGCCAAAGCTGGGCTTATCAGCAGCCAAACTCCATGCTACAGCCACCAGCCCCAGGCACTCGTTGGAAGTGTGGCTGTTTCTGCCTTTCCTGTGTTCCTGGTGCTGTTCAGAGGCAGGAGGAAAAAAACATGGCAAGTAATGCAGCCTGCAGCTCCCCTGCCTTAAGGAACTCCAGAGCAGAGGAATCTATTGCCTAGGACAGTTATTCCTGTGATCTGATGTCCGGGATGGGGCAGAGAGTGTTGCCTTCTTAAATATTTGTCTTTGCAAGCAAGAGGACCCATACCTTAATTTGGTTGACCATAGAGTTGAGCCCATTTTTAGATTCTCCAGTGCCTAGTAAGGTCTCTGACAAAGCATAAGCTTGAGCTGGAGCTTTTTGCCATCAAGCTGTTTGAATCCCCCATGGATTCTCCACTGACTCATTAGCACAGAGTTATTGCTGTGCTCCTCATTCAGCAGGGACTCTAATAATGTTGCTTTTTGCTAACCAGCCAGTTATTTTATGAAACTTTCCAGAACTGACAATCTCGGGGACCTCCTTCAGGTGTGACTGCAATTGTCTGTGTTCTTGAAAGAGAAATGTAAGGACCAAAAGTACCATCCCCCCTCTCCAAGCATGGACTGAATTCAAAGATTGGGTGCAAGATGGCAGCTCTCATGCTCACTTTGATACAGGAACACCTCTGTTTGCCTGTATGTCCCTGTCTCTGCTCAGGGATGCGTACATTTAAAGCGGGGGATGCTCAGGGTGATTGCAGGTTCTCCACACTTCATCTACTGCCAAAGGGGACAGCAATCCCTAAGAAAAAACCTCACGCCATCCCTCACCCAGGATCAAGAATACCTGGACCCAGAACTTTGCCATGCCATCCCCAGGGCACCCCGTGACACATCACCTCTGCCTGCCATGCATCACAGGCACCAGGAGTCTGGATCTGGCAGGGCTGGGGGTCCTGGAGGACCTCAGCAGAAGGCTGGAGGGGGTGTGAGTGGGGGGAGCTGGCAAGCCCCTCTGTGGGGATGGGGTCTGTGGGGCAGGTTGGAGCTTGGAAAGCTCCTTCTAAACAGCTGGAAAGAGCGCACCCAGGAGCAGAGGGGCAGGAGGACCAAGGGGATGGCCTGGAGCAGCAGCAAGGAAAGGAGAAAAGTGGAGAGATGTTCCTGGGTACCAGGTGTCAGGCTGGGATCGGGCAGACCCAGGCTCCCCCTTGTACCAGACCGGAGAGTTCTGTCTGTCAGGAGCTGTTGTTCCCTCTCTCCCCCACACACGACATTACATCCCTGGCGTGCCAGGGCTGCCTTCTGCCAGCCCCCGTAAGATCAGCAAAGTGCCGAGCCTCTGCCTTGCCACCGAGACTCCTGCACCCTTCCAGCAAACGCATTTGCTGTGCAGGCCAGCAATTAAGCACGGAGGAGCTGCTGGGCGAAGACCCTCTCGGCTTCCAGGAGAAACAGTCGCCTTCCCGGCGCGGAGCCTAAAAGCACGGAGCGCTCCAGAAAGTTACTCAGCCCCACGCCGGAGAGCGGCGTCCATCCCGGGCGGCCTGGCTGCCAGGGCGCTGAGCTCAGCAGAAAAGCAGCCCCCCACACCTCAGCCAGTCACCCCCCTCTCAGCCGCTGAGGCTCCCTCCCCTTAATTAGCCATGCTAAAATAACTGGGGAATCATTTTGCAGGCTTACAAGAGCATGAATAAATGATGGCAAAGCCAGGCGTCAACAACACTCCCCGTTAGCCTTTAGCATCGGGTCTGCCCTGGCCTGGGAGATGGGAATGGGGGCCACAGGGTCTGGCTGGGGGGCAGCTGAGACAGGCCAGGGCTGGGGCTCGTCCCTCTGTCACCCAGGGTCCTGCTCACCTTCCCTGGGCAGAGAACCCACAGTAGACCACCCCATAACCCAGCCGTTTTACCCCCTGCGCTTAAGGCACTTTGCGACAGGCAATTAAAATGTAAATAACTCGGGGTGGGGAACGGTCTTGTAGGGGAGGAGGGAGAAATGAAACGGGTGGGAAACAACGTGCTGACTCGACTTCATTTTTTTCAAGGAAAAAGGAAAAAGGGAAAGGGAAAGGGAAAGGAAAAGGAAAAGGAAAAGGAAAAGGAAAAGGAAAAGGAAAAGGAAAAGGAAAAGGAAAAGGTCTGTAACGGAGAGAAGATAACAGTCAGACTGTGCAAGCTAGAGAACAACGCAGGAGAGGTTGAAAGCTGGACTAATTCAGGCTCAAAGAGAAGCTACAAAATCTCAGCGATGGAGAGTCATCAACGCTGGAACAAGGGAGCGGAGGAGCCCGTCTCTGACGAAGGAGGGAGACCCGGCCACCGGTTGCCAGACGGGCCAGGAGAGGCTCCCACGCTGCAATGGGCACATGGCTCGGCTGATTGGCTGGGAGGTTACAATGCCCTGTGCCTGATTGGATGGAAGGTTATCTTGATGCACGTCTGATT
Source organism: Scolopax mira (assembly GCA_004320125.1). NCBI lineage: Eukaryota > Metazoa > Chordata > Aves > Charadriiformes > Scolopacidae > Scolopax > Scolopax mira. The sequence continues at coordinate 62,274 of BJBW01005472.1, forward strand.
GGCTGGGAGATTACAATGGCCTATTCCTGATTGGCTGTGAGATTACAATGATGCACGGCTGATTGGCTGGGAGGTTACAATGCCCCATGGCTACCTGGCTGGGAATCCACAGTGCCACGGGACTGATTGGCTGGTTGGACACATCCTTGGATGTTAGTTGGCTGTGTGGTGCTGTTGCCGCATGCTGATTGGCCAGGTGGCTGGGGGCAAAAAAACCCAACCTAATGAAAAAAATAGCTTTGACAAAAGTCATATCACTCCCATTTGTACTGTTTCTCCTCCCACCTGGTACTGCTGGTCTTTACAGAGGTCTGCACCGTTTTGCCAGCCCCACCGAGCTGCAGTTCCTCAAGTGCCACTAGGACCATCACTGCCACAGCTGCCATCGTCCCAGGCCACGCTCAGCAGCAGGCTTCAGGAGCCAGAGATCAGATACCTGGAGCATCTGGTCTGGATCACTCCTTACCATCCATTTCAACAATTTATTCCAAAGCCATTTCCACAGGAATATCCATATGGGAAAAAAAACCCCAAACCTTCAGCCTGGGACCTCTTCTGTAGTAAAAAGTAATGAATATCATTAACTCAGCTTTTCTTTTATAGCTTTATCAAGGCTCTCACAGCATCTGGGGAGCCACCCACCCCAACTCAGCATTACTGTCTTTTCAGTAGGCTGCTCCAGGGGTTTGTCCTCTTCCCTCATCTCCTTTACAACCAGGTCAGGTATGCTTCCTATGGTGGATGTTCATGTACTTCAACTCCCTGCGGTGTGGAGAACCCACACAGGGTTCCACTCTTGAGGCCAGATCCCAGTGCTGCCCTCAGCATTGGTCAGCGAGGGCCCAGTGGGATGAGAGAAGGTTGCACCATGTTGATCTTCCCCTTAACAGTCCACCCATCCCAGCTCCCTTCCACAATGGTGTGTCCTCACACTGCTCCATGCATAGGAGATGGCAGCAAAGCTGTGGCAGAGGTCCCAGCACGAGGCTGCACCACTTGAAGCCACTTGATGAAAGAGTAGGACGTGGCGGCTCAGCACTGTGACATGGTTCAGCTGGAAGCCACACATCACACCCAGCTCATCTTGAGGAGAGACAGATGGAAAGAGACACAGCAAATCTCTTTTCACATGGTAGCAAGCAAAAAAAGGAGTAGCTTTCCTAGTGGGAGGACATGAGGAATTTTAGCAATGCTCCTATGAACGCAGGGACCAGCACAGGATCCAGTGGGCATCTGCTCCATGCTGCAAATCCGTGCACGTTGGGCTGGTGAAATGTGTCTGTCCTGGGGTGCTGGTTGGGCTTTGTCTGCTCACACTGAACCCCTTTCAATCCCCCAGATCAAAACCATAAATAACAGAAACAAACTCTCCATGCCATTTCCACCAACAGTGAGCAAAGGTAGGGGCTAGAAACCAGCAGCACAGAGAAATGGCTGTCGTGGTCTTGCACAGCGATAGCCAAACTGTGCTGGGTGGACAAAGAGAGGAGGTGAAGCCACGCAATGCTGCATCATGCTGGCACCAGGACCACCTGTGTGGGGGTGAGAACCTTGATGTATCATGGGGCTGAGGTTTGAGCTCTGCCTCCCCCAAACCACTCTGGACCCACCAGGAGGGAGGGAAAGAGCTGGGATGGATCTCTTGTAGGTCAGCAGATGGCCTGGGAGAGACTTGAAGGGCTTTGGAGGGAGGAGAGAAGTTATGGGGGAAGAAGCAAACCTGTTGAATGCACCTTTGCTCAAAAGTCAAAAAGTCAGAGAGGTGCCTCCACCCTCTGTCCCAGGGTACTGATTTGGGGTCACTCTGCTCTCCCTCTGCCAGCAGACAAAAGACTGGGCACGCTAACCAACAGGGCTTTGAAAACCTGAGGACTGGGATCTGTCCCACCAGGGCCTCATGCCCTGTAGGACCTGTGATTGATGCTGGGGAAGGAGACAGGAATGAATGAGGCCTAAACTTGATGCACTTCCTTGGTCCCATCTTCACCAGCTTCCAGCACTGGTGGCCACGTAGGGGACACGAGTCACTGGGGCTGGCTCATTTCTGTGGCTGTTTCTCTGCTCTGTCCCATCTCCTTGTGTGACGCTACACCAAGATGAGTCTGGACCTACTCACCAGGGACGTCAGCAAGTTGGACAAAGACAGAGATGATCCCTCCAGCCCTCATTCCCCAGCATCTAACCCACGATGGAGATACGTGGCCACCATCCCCAGGCAGCAGCATTCACCCTCACCCCATAGAAGCAGGAGGGGCTCGGCTGGGATGGACTTAGGGGACAGAAATGCAGCCGCCTGCATTTATTTTGCCTAACAACAGTGATCTCTCTGTGTATTTTCATTCTGTTTTCCTAGGCTCAGCTGCCTCCTCAATGAAATGTTTCCAAAGCAGCCCGGCTTGGCGGCACGCCAGCCCCGGCTGCCAGATGAATGGGCGGAGGAGGAGGGACCCATTCCTCTTCTTGACACAGCATCGCTGCACAAGAGGCCTCTGTTGACATTAGGACTGGCTGTTCCCCCTCTCCCGAGAGGCTCTGCCTGGCCCTCAGCAGGAGCAGCACGCAGGGCCAAGGCTGCGTGTGATGTGGGATTGGGATCTGTCCTCCTCTGGGATGGTGGCACTGCCATGGACATCAGGATACCACGGTGCATCCTCTTCTGGGATGGTGGCACTGCCATGGACACCAAGGCAGCACTGCCAGGACCTGAAGTTAGCCTATTTCTTGCCCTGCACCTCTGCCCTCTGACAGCTGAGCAGTCCTTGGGGCTCTCTGACTCCTTTCTAACAGCATCGCTCCCCACATCAGTGATGGGAAGAGCCTGTTAATTCCCCTAAAACACTCCTCCTCCATCCCCATTGGGAGCAAAGCTCTCCCTCATCACCACAGGAGTGCAGATTTTGAAAAGCTCCAGGTCTTTGGCAGCTTTCAGGGGAGGAGTGATGCCATGGAGGGCCAAAAACAGCATCCCCAAACCCTTCAGGTCTTTGGATAATAATATATGGGAGCAGCATTGGCTTCACCCTAAACCCTGGCTGTTACTCAGACACGTAGGACTTTACCCAAATAGTGTTGCAGCTCTTTCCCATGCCTCAGTTCCTCTCCCCAAAGCAAAATCCCAACCCAAGTCTTCAGGGCTGGAAATTTGTCTGCTGGGAGGTAGCCAAATGGTAGCAGTGCAGCACAGTGCCACTGGGCTACTCACCCAGCACCAGACCTGATCCCTTTCTCTCTCTGACACTGCTAATTGCAGATCTGATCGTCAGCGAGTGAATGCAAATCTGTGCATGCCCCACTCATCACCTGTCACCTCCTTGCCAGGGAGACCTCGAGGGGCTGTGCAAGGAAAGGATGTGGAATTCAAGAAAAGGGCTGAGGAAGCATCAGAAGGCAAAAGAATGAGATAAAAGTCACCAGCACCCTTCCAGTCTGCGTCTCTCCCTGCTGCTTGGTTCCCCTGCCATCTCCTGCTGGTGGCCAGCACCCAGCTGCTGCAAGCTGAGGACCAGAGGCTGGGTCAGAGCAGCACCCAGCAGGACACCACAGGGACACAGACTGCTCCCACCAGCCGTGGTGGGGAGAAGGCTCTGCCTGGATCTGGTGGAAAAGAGGCCAACCACGCATCGATAAGATGAATTAGTTGTCTCAGCAGCACCAGCAAAATGAGCGAGAGGAGCGGAGCCCGTGAGGCCCGGCCTGCTTTGTTTCAATTACAGCAGCTGCCAGAAGAAAAAGATAACCTCAATATTGATGGCAGGAGCAGCAGACAGAGGTGCCCTTGTGGGCTGCTGGGAGCAGGTAGAAGAGGAAGGGGGAGGAGGAGGAAGGAGGTAGAAAGAGAGATGGAGGAGGGCGAGTAGGGTCTCAGCCAGCACCCAGTGACTGGTGAGAAAGACCCAACCGATCCCACCGCTCATCCATGGGACACGTTGCCCTCATCCCTACGAGAAACAGCTCCTCTTCACCCTGGCTCTCGCCCCAGTCGCTGGGCAGAGCATCCTCCCAAGAGACAGGGTGGAGGGGCACAGAAATTCATCTCAGAGCATCATCAGCAGAACATGCACCACACATGGTGCAGCACAATGCTGAGCAGAAAAAACATCTCTGCTCCCCACTCAGGCTGCAGGGCCTGGAGAGGAGACGGAGAGTTAAGGGGAGGCGTTGAGTGGGGCTGTGAGGGATGATGGAGTCTAGGGCTATAGGGCTGAGGGGGCCCAACTACTTGAGGGCTGGGGAGCCCCACGATATGGGGATGGGTTTGGATGCTGGGGACAAGATGCCCGAGATGAACTTTGGCCCTGCAACAGCAGCTCAGGGCAGGCACCCCAACATCATACCTACAAACCAGATATGGAGGTGCTGAGTCAAACTTCCTCCTGGCAGTGCAGGGTTAATGGGAGAGGTAACCAGAAGGTATGAAGAGATGGGGTCTCTTGGGCCTTCAACCCTTTTACCTCCAGGTAAATGCAAATCACCACTGAATGCTGCTTCATGGAGTCCAGCCCCAAGTCCCTCCCTGAGCCAAGAGAATCACCCATGGCCAGCCCAATGCTGAGCAAGCCCCCCACCCTCTCTGGGGAAGGAACCCATCAGAGACCAAGCTGAGCAGGGTTTGCTTCACAGAGGTTTTATTTGTATTCTGGATATCCACATCGCCCTCCCATCTCGCTTCTCCCCCAGGAGAGACCCCAGGATCCTCACCCCATCCTCCCAGGACTGCCCTCAATACATCCCCAGGTATCCAGGAGGGGACAAGGCCACCATCTTGCGGCCACCCATCACCACTGCACATACCCGTGTGCAGGGTCTGGAGGATCCCCAGGGTGTGACAGCTGTGGGGGTACGGGGTTTGGACCATGAGGAACTGTGACCTTCCACCACTCCTAGTGCCCCCATCCCCTAGGATCATGTCCTGTGGGGCACATGCTATTCCTCTGCTTGCTCCCCAGCCAGGACACCCAAGGGTGCCAGGATGGGCAAAGCATACCAGCAGCGCTGCTCCCATCCCAGTTCTGTCCCCTCCACCCCTGCCCTGCCACTCCATGCAGTGTCAGCCGGCAGTGACCAGGGACCTCCTGGTTTGCACCACGGGCTTCATTGAGCACAAAAAGGCAGGTGGCAGCAGGGGAAGGGTCAGAACTCATCTCTGGGGCTGAAAACACAGCACCTCTGGGTGTTGGAGGAAGATTTTCATCCCTGGTCACAGCATGGGAATATGACCCACCTGGAGGATGCTGGAGGGGGTTCTTATACCAACACTGCTGGTGACCAGCAGCTCAAAACACGTCCTTTCATGCCTCTGGGAAGCGAGTTGGCATGGTCTGCACACTACTGGGTTCTGCAAGGCTGCCCAGCCTGGCTTAGTGCTCACTTCCCTCCTTCCGCTTCTTCCCCTCGTGATGGGGCTGGCCGTGGTCTCCATGGTGGCGGTGAGTATGGGTGGCGGGTTCCTGGCCCCCCCTCGTGTCTGTGGCTTTCTCGCTGCTGACCTCATGGTGGTAGCGAGGGTGGAGGGGGTGGTGCTGACGGATGGGGGTCTCCTTCCCCTCTTGTTTGGGAAGCGGGCTCGGGGTTACAGGCACCTCGGTGGTACTGTTAGCCTGGTGAAAGCAACACAGGGGCTGGGGCAGCATGTGAACACACACACAGCCCCCACCATGAGCCTGCGAGCTGGGGTGAGGGCAGACCAGCGTCTGTAATACAGAAAGCTGCGTGGATCAGAGCAAAGGCTCTCCAGACCCAGGGTGTAGGAGGACAGGAGAGTCTGGAGCAGATGGAGCACAAGCCTCTGTACCCACATCCTTTGGCTCAAGCTGTCCATGGTCCAGGAAATTCCTGACCCAGGAAGGGACTTTGCATTTAGTATTTCTAGTTGAATTTTTCTCCTAAGAAGTGACTAATCACCTGCTGAGCCCAGGTTCTTTTCTTTGCTATGTTCTTTTCTTTTCTTGCCACCTCCGGGTCCATTGCCTGCCCCTTTCTTATGCCAGAACAGCCAGCGACGCTAGGGAGCTTTTCCAGATGTGGGCTGTGACCTCTTTAGTCCCCTCCTCCTCAGCCTGAAAGCTCTGACTTACTTAACTGCCCTTATTCTGGACCTTTCATCACCTTCCCTCTCAACCATGGACAAGAGCAGCTGCCATCCCAGAGCCTGTCCCTGACGTGAAGAAAAGGTTGGGGTTTTCTTTTGCTGATGTGGAATGCTGGAGGACAGAAGCCCAGCCCCAGTGAGCATCCCTGCTCCTTACCTCCTGGGTGGTGTTGGGGTAGAGGGAGCAGTTGCCACAGAAGTCCTTGCTGTGGGTGAAGCGGATGGCCGACTCCACATAGGGGAAGTGGAGGAAGCTGTAGGGCAGCTGGATGTGGAAAGCCAAGCGGCCACACCTGCAGGGAGAAGCCATGGCCCAGCTCAAGGTGGGGGTCACCCCCAAGCCCAGCCATTTGGGCGGCCCACCAAACACTCCCTAACCCCCCAGGAGAGCCTCAGCTGAGGGGATGCTCACCGGTCATAGACAAGGAAGTCATCCTTGTCACCCCCCAGGACCTGCCAGACATCAGGGTCCTCTGGCTCCGGCTGGAGGACGGGGACCCCCGGTGGGGCATGGCGCTTCAGTTCCTCAAACATGGCACGGGAGAGCAGCGCCTTCTCATTGATGATCATGTAGCGGACATCGACCGTGCCCTGCCGGGCCAGCTTCTCCCGCAGGCCCCCGAGGCTGCGGGGAAGGAGGCGCTGGGAGTGGGGGTGCCAGGTTGTGGGGGGCCACCAAGCTGTCCCCCAAGATGGCAGAGCGGGTGGGGGGGGGAGCGGGGTTTACCTGTGGGCCTGCTGCAGGCAGAACTGTCAGCTGGCCTTCAGCAGGGCCACCACCGTCACCTGCCCTGCTGCCCCCGCCATGGGGCTCGAGCCATTGATGCTCCATGCTGGTGCCTCTCGGCACAGCCGGCTGCTGTTGGTCACCCCCTCGGAGGTTAAGGCCACCCCCTCAGAGGTTGAGGCCACCCCCTCAGAGGCTGAGGCCAGCCCCAGCCAGGTGGCCAGGGCCAGCACCAACAGCCCCATTCCGGACCCCTGGCCCTGGCAGGGGTAATTGGGGTGTTAGTATCCCCTCTGCCCTGGGGGTCAACCCAGCAGGGTCCTCCCAGCCCCACTGCAAAACCCAAGTCATCTCCCTGCCACCCCTCTCGGGCAGACAAAAACTGGTGGGTCTGGTCCCGGGATGGCACTGGGAGTCAGGACCCCCCTCTGGGGGGATCGGGGTGCCCAGCTCTGGGCAAGCATTGTGCCCTTGCTGCTGGCTCTCATGGGCACCCGCTGCGACAGCCGGGTGCCATGGTCTCCCCCAGTGGTGAGTTACCAGCTCCACATGCCAGGGACAAAGGTCCCCTCTCCCATGGGTGGTGGGGGAGAAGCTCCACAGCCCCAGCCCAAAAAGCCAGACCCAGCCATGGCCAGGAGCCTGTCCTTGCCCCTGAGGTGGGCAGGGATGCAGCTCCCCATTGTCCTGGTCATCAGCGAGGAGGCAGTGGGACAGTCATGGTGACCTTCAGGTCACCTTGAGAGTCCTCAATGCTCCACGAAGCGCTTAAGGGGTGCACAGAGCCGTTAACCCCCCCACATTCCCCTGCCTCCAATAGCTGCCTGAAGCCCCTTCTTCCCACAGCCCCTTAACCCTGCCCTCCCCAAGTTATGCCCCATCCCTCCAGGATCCAGCACACACTTAATGGATAGGGAGTGGGAGGACATGGGGTTGGGGGGGGGACAATCCAGGGCGGTGGGGAGAGAGCAGGGGACTGTGGAGTCTAGTTGGGATGGATGTAGCCCCAACCCCCAGCCCTCTCCCCCGCGAGAACGAGCCCTCAGTACCGCTCTTCTCCTCACTGCTGTCCTCAGGCCAGGCTTTGCTTCCAGTCCCAGCGGCTCTTGGCAATGCCCAGCTGGCCCGGGTCTCCCTTTTATCTCCTGTCCACTCTCCCCGCCCAGGAGGGAGGAGAAGAGCTTGGTCGGAGCAGGGATTGTGCCCCGGCCACCCCCGCCTGCCTCAGGAAATGGCAACAAGGCAGGCACTGTCCCACTCTCTTTCCCCTCCTTCATTTTGCTCCTGCCACAGCCCAGCCTGAGCTCTGCTGGGGCAAAGCGGTGCCTGGAGCTTGGCTGGCACAGAGGGTGCCAGGCGGTGCCACAGGGAAAAGCCAGGCATGGCTGCTCAAAGCCCCCCCATGGGCACAGGAGGGCTGGCAGCATTGCTAAGGGCACCATGGGGTGACATCAAACAGTGCCATCCGTGCACAAGGTCCTGGGGGAGCCTCTGGCGCAGCTTCTGCCACCCCCACAGCCAAAGAGTTGAGTGCCTGCCCCACACATCTGGGGTACTGGAGCTCCCTACCCCACAGGGTGCCACCCCAAAGGCCATGTCGTCCTGGCACATGGTGCCGTGGCCACTCTTGGGACATGCTTGGCCCCACAAGAAGCCCCCAGTACCTGGTCCTGTGCCTCCTGCCCTGCTGTGGGCCCTGGGGAGCTGTGGTGGCATGAGGAGCCAGTCTGCCTTGGGAAACCACAGCCGTGGTGGATCCCCCCCAACCAACCAAACAAGAGGAGCTCACCACTTCAGCAGCACACGGACATCTCTGCAAATATTTGAGCAGTTTATCATACCTGGGCTCTGTACAAAAACATGATAAGGCAGGGAAGGGCAGCAGATACAGATACGACGGGGGCAGCAACACGGTCCCGGGCACATGAAGCGGGGGGATGATTTGTCTGAAAACAGCCACGAGCAGTCTGGAAAAGGGGGATTGCTGCTGTTGGGGCTGTCAGAAAGGACATGGGGCTATGGGTTGGAGCCATCGGGTTGGGATTGGGGATACTGGCGCAGCTGTGTGGGGTCAGCCTGGAGTGAACCCACCCTGTGACTGACGCGAGGCCCTCTGCAGAGCTGTCGCTCCCCCCAGTCCACTTGCTTCTCTCCCCCAAGCCCCCATGGGTACCCTGGGGCACTGAGAAGCATCCAGTACCCAGCAGGGGCACGAACCCTCCGGCTGCACACCCTGTCCCTGCAGGGTTGGGGCTGGCAGGGAGTGACCCTGCACAGACACAGGCCATTTTGATGATCAGAGGAATGGAGCTCCTCTCCTATGAGGACAGGCTGAGAGAGCTGGGGGTGTTCAGGCTGGAGAAGAGAAGGCTCCGGGGAGACCTTATTAGAGACCTTTCAATATCTGAAGGGAGCTACAGGAGAGCCAGAGGAGGGACTCTTTGTCAGGAAGTGCAGTGACAGGACAA
>BJBW01005472.1:71680-105216 GCA_004320125.1 Scolopax mira
TGGAACTCCATGATCTTTAAGGTCCCTTCCAACTCTGACCATTCTATGATTCTATGATTTCATCATCCGTCCCAGGGGACCCCCAGCCACCACCCGGCAGCCGGGTCGTGCTCAGCCCGGGCACCTTTAGGCCCTGCACACCCAGCCCGGCGCCTCTGGGCTCCATGCAAATCTGGGCACCCGCAGCGTCCCGCACCCACACGTTTAAACCCGGCCGGAGCCACCCCCGTGTCGTCCCCGTCCCCGACGCCCCGTGTGCCGGCCCCGGACGGCACCTAAGGATCCTCGCCCCGGGGAGGTTTCCCCATGGCGGGGGCAGGTTGCTTTGCTGCCTCCCGCCACCGCCACCCACCCCCTTCCCCGTCCCGCCCTGGCCTGCCGCCTGCGGGGAGGAGCGAAGGGAACCGCACCGCCTCTCCCCCGGGGGCCGGCCCCTGCCCCGGCATCCCCTTCGCCCGCAGCCTTGACCCCGGTGAGCCGCAGGCCGGGGGTGGCCCGGGGCCCTGCCGGTCATCCCCCAGCCCGCCCCGGGGCAGGGGGAGGCGGGGAGGGGGGGGGGGGGTGGCAGGAGCGGGGGTGTCGGGGGGAAGAGGCGATGGCGGGAGCGGAGCGGGAGGGATGCTGATCCCGCAGGGAAGGAAGGAGGGAGCGCCGTCCCCTGCCCATGTGCTCAGCGGGGTAGGGGCCCCAGCAAGGACCCCCCCACCCTCCCCTGGGCCTGTGTGGAGCAGCTGGGGGGTCCTGACAGGGCGTGGAAGGGGATAAATAAGCAGGTCTCTCCCCCCCAGCCCGGTGGGGTGCAGCCAGGGCCGCTGGTGTGTGGCACAGGGTCAGGAGACCTCAGCGGGATGCTCTTGAGAGGTGATGCTGAGCGGGGATTTGGAAGGATTTACCCACCCCCCGCTTCGGTGTGACGGGTTTTTGGGTGAGGAAGGAGGTTCCTGTCTCACCTGTTTCACCCTCTGTGTCTCCAGGGCAAGGTCACTGCCCCCAGTCTGTCCCTGGGAACAGGGAGCGTGGTAGCTCCATGCCATCCTTGCCGGGGAGGAGAAGGGCACACCAGCCTGCTGTGACCCCACTGCTCCCCCCGACTGTTTGGGACATCACAGCCAAGCCCTGGGGCAGCACAGGAGCCTTTTAGCTGTAACCAGCTCAGTGTTTGCCAGTCCAACCTCCATGTTCCTGGTACAGGATATCCCACCCCTAACACAACCCTTGTCCCCATAGTTTTGCTGACACACGTGGCACACCTCCCTCACCTGGATTTCCCCGCTAATCTCCCTGCGACACCCGTGAGGGACACAGGGCTCCAGAGGGGACCTGCTGTGGGCAAGGGTCGGGGCTTTCCTCCTCTACATGGGGCAGAGGAGCACAGCAAAGGAGTGGCAGGATGGCACTCTTGGCATCCTCGGGCAGCTTTTTGCAGCTGGTCCTGAAGGTAGGCTCCCTTGCACGGTGCATATCAGCTTATTTAAAATACACACATTTATAGGGTGCAAATTTACATGCGTGTGCATCCGTGCGTGCAAACGGCTCCTTCCTGCAGCCAGCAAGCCCTCCCCTGACCCGGTGTGTCCTCCCTGCAGCCCGCCCAGCCATGGCAGCCTCGCTGAGCCGTCCCTGCTTCATCTCCCTCCACGTGCCCTACAGGCAGGGCTGGGTCCAGGACCTGGCCAACACCTTTCGTTTCCAGCCGGTGGCCGTGCGGGAGACGCCGCGTGTCCGGCAGCTGGCCTTGCATCGGGGATCCGCCGTCTTCCTCGTCAACGAGCGCCTGTCACCAGGACCCACTGGTGCCTCCTCCAACGATTTCCTCTACGATGTGGACCCCCGGCCCTCCTTGGGCACAGCCTCCAACGTCTGCTTCGAGGTGGACGATGTGCCGGGGCTCTGCAAGCAGCTGCAGAGCTGGGGATGCTCCCTGCTGGTGCCCCCCACTGAGGTGAGGGATGACGGTGGCTCTGTCACCTACGGGGTGGCAAGTTCCGTTGTGGGCAACATCAGCCATACCCTTCTGGACCGATCCCGCTACCGAGGACCCTTCCTGCCTGGCTTCCAGCCCATCAAAGGAGCCCCCTCGGCCACAAGGGATGGGATTGAAATCACCCACTTTGACCACATCACGTACGTCTGCCCACGGGGGGGTGCCCGGGCAGCTCTGGACTGGTACCAGCGCTGCTTTGGCTTCCGCCGCTTCCTGCTGAACCCACGGGAGAGACCAGTTGAGGGGTATGTGCTGGGGGGGCAGGGAGTTGGCATGTTGCTTCTTGCCCTGCAGAGCGTCCAGGGCACCCCATCTCATGGCTGCAAGCTCGTCCTTGCTGAGTCCCTCTCGGAGGATGGCACCAACCAAGTCGACACCTTCCTAGAGCAGCACGGTGGGGCCGGGATCCAGCACGTCGGCCTTTGTACCACCGATATCGTTGCCACGACCAGGGCTTTGCAGCAGCGGGGTGCACGGTTCTTCACACCCCCCACCACCTATTACAGCCAGGAGGGCAAAATGGAGGAGATACAGGGGGTCGGGCAGGACCCCCGCATGCTGGCAGAGCTGGGCATCCTGCTGGACACCATGGTGCCTAGGGAGAAGAGCCGGCTGGGCACTGATGCCACAGAGAGCCCTTCCCAGGAGTATTTGATGCAGATCTTCACCCATCCCATCTTCTCCGAGGAGACATTCTTCCTGGAGCTCATTGACCGGCGGGGAGCGACAGGCTTTGGGGAAGGCAACATAGAGGCACTGTGGAAAGCTGTGCAGGTCTATATGGATCGGCAGCAGTAGTGACAACACTGCAGTCCTCCTCCCTCAGCTCCTTGTCTCTCTGGTCCAACCCTGGGGTAACACACTGCTGCAGAGATGCCTGCAGCATGGCTCAGCTGGGCAGGGACCAGAAGAGGGCTCCAGGTCAATCCAGAGCACACTCAGTGTGACAGCAGGTTGATTGGAGCCAGGTCCAGTAGGGTTCCAAGCACCCATAATGAAGGGTGGTTTCTTTCTCTCTCCCAGGGTTCCCAGTGATTTATTGACCTCACACAAAGAACATTCTGCCTTAATTTAATCTTAATTTAATGAGACTTTTGCCTGTAGGCAATGGCCAGGGACACTGCTGGCACACCAGCCCCAGAAGTAGAGGGATGAGGGGCTGCTGGAGGGGAAGGGACAAACCAGGGGGCATAGACATGGCAGCTTATCAGCAGTTACCACTCAGAGCATGGCAAGACCCTGTGCAGGGCAAGTGATGGCCACTTACTCCTTTTAATTAAAGAACTAACCTGCAAGCACTGCTTTGGTATTTTCTTCTCCATTTAAGACCTGCTGAGTGCCAGGTGAGGGTGAAAGGGCCCTTTCCACCCCTGGAGGCAGGCTGTCCCATCCTGTAGGCCCTAAAGTGAGGCCACTTGGCTCCCGTCCTTGAAAGCCCCAGGGATACAGGCCTAGGGAGGAGGAAAACTCTTGGTAGCCCACCCCTGGGAAGAGCCTTCCAGGCTCGGTGCCTTTGCCAGGGTGCTACAGTCGGGGAAAGGCACAGCACAAACTCAGCAGACAACAGCCTGACAGAAGAGGTAAAAAATGGCACTTAAAACCCTACAGAAGTTCCACAGGATGATTACTTGGCTCCACAGAGGAACAGCCCATGGGCAGGGGTTGTGCAGCCCCTGGGTCTGATGCCTGAGCTCCTAGAAGAGGTGCTCTGGGTGCATTATTTTGGGTTAATGTTCAGGCAAGGGGCTCACAGGTGCCTTAACCAAGAAGTCACTGCTGTCCACAGCCCAGACATACACACGCAGACAACCATCCTCCTCTTCAGCAACAGGCTCCCGGACAGCCCCAGCTTAGCAGAGGGCAACAGAGGCAGAAAGTTATTTAAAAAACCCACACACTTTAGGAGATTTATTATTAGAAGGCCTATGTCTCAGGTTAAGTAAAAACAAATGTATAAAAAGGGCTCCTGGAGGCCAGGAAGGGAACAGCCACTGGCTGGTAGACAAGGGGCAAACACGGGCCAGGCAGTGATGCAGCCACAGCCTTCCTGCTGCTGGAGAGAAACCTCTTCTGCTGTGAGTCCAGTGCCAGAGCAGTGGCTGTACGAGACCAAATAACTCCAGGAGGACAAGCCTGGCTCTGGCTCCTGTCCAGGACCACACTGGCCCCACCATGACACAACTCCCACAGGAGAACTGCAGAAACCGGCAGGCTCTGCGAGGAGGAGCAGGAGTCCATTGCAGGGCTGTGGGCTGGGCACGCAGCAGTTGGGGGGGAACCATCCCAGTGCCATGGGCAGGACTCGGTGCAGGTCTCTGGTGGTCTTGGATGTCCAGGGTGCCATCACGGGGAGGTGGGTGCCCGGAGGAAGGTGCGGAGGGAGAGCTGCGTCCCAGAGCAGGTGGTGCTTGCTCCCTGCAGCTTCATCCCCCTCTTCCTCTTGGAGCCCTGAGGGAAGACACACACTGGGGCAAACCCCGAAGGCCCCCACAGCCTCCAGGGACTATTTTTGAGGCAAGGGGGGAGACACCCTGGTTTTGGGGCAAACCAGGCAGGCAAATCCCCGAGACGCAGCCTTGACCTAGGCTGGGGATACTCCTTGGCCTGACCCCAAAGCCCAGGGTGGCTCCAGCACTGCACACCAGGGCCTGGCCCACAGCAACACGGAGCAGATCCCAAGGCCACACACCCTCCAGCAATGCCCACCTTGCCAGGGCCATTCTCCTCCCCACGCTGCTTCTCATGGGCTTTCAGCACCTGAAGGAAGCACAAGAGAGCCCACAGCTGAACTGGAGCCAGGGCCTGGAGCCAGGGGATGCCCAGGACCTAAGGGAGATGAAGGGAAGGGAGGAAAGCCCCACGTCCCTCACAGTACCTTCTTCATGGCTGTGGACACGGCTGAGGTGTGGAACTCCTCCTCTGTCACCCAGCGGGATGGGGACAAGGCAGGGTCTAGAGTCACATCCCCGTCCAGATGCAGGGAATAGACCACATATGTCTGGTGGATGTGAGAGAAGATGTGGACGACCTGGGAGGGGATGGGAAGACACAGAAATGGGCAGGCAGCAGGGGGATGCACTGCTTGCTCAGCTGCCTCACAAGTGCACTGAGTCTGTCAGGGCTTGGGAGGGGTGACAGCAGGGAAGGGGGACCCTCTTCTCTCCATGCTACATCCCCCCACAGCTGAGCACAGTGGGGTCACACCACGTACTTCTGCTCCAGCCTCACCTCTCCAATGAGCCGCAGGCCTCCTGCCACCACCGGCTGCCCCGTCCAGGCCTGGAGATGATCTGCCAGCACCTCCCTCTGCTTCTCCTCCTGCAGACCCTGAGCCAGCGGGAGGCTGGGGAACTCCCAGAGCCCAGCCAGGAGACCTGGGGAGGGGGCACAACTGGGATGTGAGCTGGTAAGAGGCACATCTGGAGACAGTCTCGTCACATCCCGTTCTCAGGGTGCTCTGTCCCTCGTGGAGGTGGGAAAGGGCCACGTGGTGCCTTTGCCCCCCTCCCATCCAGCCCCATTACCCAAGCTGGGTCTCTGCACGATGAGGTACTCTGGGGCCCCGTGGCAGCCCCTCCGCTCCAGCACACACGTGGCCGTTCGCTCCACCCGCGGCTGCTTCTTTGCTGCTTTCCGGGGGAAGTTGGTCACCCCCAGGCTGCTGTCCCATGGCTCCGTGGCTGGGGGGCACAGGGGACAGTCCACAACACCTGCAAACATCAATGTAACAGTCACCACAGGGCTCAGAACAAGAGGCACAATAGAGATGACCCCAGGTGCTCACCACAGTCCTCAACATCAGGCACTGGGGTGGGTTTTCCAAACAGTTTCTGAGAGGCGAAGGCCAGCTCCTTCTCTACCTGCAAGGGAGGACAGGAATGGGGACAGGGCTCATTCCACCAGCCCACCTTGTCCCCGTGCTTGGTGACCCCCTTGATCCAGCACCCAGTGAGGATGCAGGACATGATGCCCAGCCAAGAACTGCTTGCAGCATTCATCTGGCACAGTGATGGGTCATAAGAAGCTTCAGAAGGGACCTGGGGCAACATTTTGCCACCCCACTGGCAGCCCTCAGCCACCCGCAGGCAGGGTGGAGACAGATTTTGGGGCCGCACTTACCCTGCGCCGTGCTCGGCAGTGCTGCTTCACGGGGCACTCCCCGCAGAGCGGGGCCTTGGGCACACACACAGTGGCTCCCAGTTCCATCAGGGCTTGGTTAAAATCCCCTGGGCGGCTCCTGTCTACCAGGGCATTGGCCATGTCCCTGGGAGAAAAGCAGTGAGTGGCACGGGGCTCTGCAGGGAGACATCCCCTTTGCCCACCTCCTGCCTGAGGGGGGATGCTCCCAAGTAGGCAGAGACAACACGGCTCCTTTCTCCACCGCTCCCAGCAGCACCAGCTTTCCAAGAGGTCCTGCACCCCACATCTCTCTCCTTTCGCAGGCTCTGCTCCCCGTGGCTCCTCAGCGATCCTGCCGTTGGCCACCAATGAACAACCCCTGCAGCTCAGAGCAGGGATGGAGCGTTCCCCTTACCAGAGCCGGTCGGTGACGGCTGGGCTGCTGGAGTCGGCGCCGATGCACCGCAGGCGGCACAGGACCCGGATCACGTTCCCATCCACAACACCAGTGGCCTGCGACCAGGAGCCGGGGTCACCACATTGAGGGGTCCCCATGATCCCAGCAAAGCAGGGCTCCCATGGGGTGCTCCCATGATGGAAGGGAGACACACTCAAGGCCGAGCCACAGGCCAAGCTGGGCGGTGGGTGACACAGCACCACACAGCAGGGGACACCCAGAGCCAAGCACAGCCCCGGGGAGCCTCCGACTTGTGACACCTGCCAACAGAACCCTGCCAGGAGCAGGGTTGGGTGGCAGAGAAGGGGAGATGTGTCCACCTGACACCTAGCTCTCACCTGCCCATACGAGATGGACGCGATGGCTCCTGCCGTGTATCGACCCACTCCTGGCAGCAGCTTCTGCAGGTCTTCAGCCGTCCTGGGCATCCGGCCGGCCAGCTCGGACACCACCTGGCACAGAGGGGACCAAGGTCAAGGGAGCAACTGAGGTGCAAGTGTGTGCAACCTGTTTTACCCACAGTAAGAAGGGACCCCCACCTCTGCAGCCTCGTGCCAGCAGCACACAGCCCCAGTTAGGCAGGCAAATGGGAGCCAGCGCCAGCCCACTGGCCACAGAGGGCTTTGGGAATGCCCACCCACACCCCAATACCTTCTTTGCTGCCTCCTGCAGACGCTTCCCTCGGGAGTAGTAGCCAAGTCCTGCCCACAGCTCGTTCACCTCCTGCTCCAAAAGAGACATCAGGGTGTTAGATGGGGCAGGGGAAGAGCCACGAGGGCAGGGAGAGCACCCGGCCCCAGCAACGCTCACCTCCAGGGACGCCTGCGCCAGAGCCTGCAGCGTCGGCCACTTCTGTGGTAGAGAGGGAAGGGGACAAGTCAGGGACAAGCAGAGCTGTGCTCTACAGCTGGTGGATCTGCCAGAGGCAGTGGACAAGGTCTCTGAAAGGAGCAGCCTGTGGGCACAGGACCCTCTGAGGAGCAGTCACCTGCATCCAGCGGTTGTAGTAGTCGATCACGGTAGCCACCTGCGTCTGCTGCAGCATGATCTCAGACACCCACACTGCAGGAAGCAGGGCAGGGATCAGAGCAGAGGCACCAATGCCACCCACCCTTCATGCCACGGCCATCTCAATACTGCCTACACGCATCACAGTAGCATCCAACCCATGGAACCCCTTCCTACCCTCCTCCTTCCCACATGCTGTCCCACAGGAGCTCCCTCAGGCCCTAAGTGGGGTCTCTGACCCCCCAGAGCCTTGCAAGTGGGGTCAGTGGCTCTTGTGGCAGCCTTTCCAAGGATGGCAAGGCTGCCATTTATCGGGGAGCAACACACAGTGGGGCACCCCACATGCACCAGGGTGCAGACCCCACTCCTCACCTGCGTACGCCCGTCTGTCAGCATCCGGCTCAGCTGCTGCCTGAGAGGGGAAGAAGATGGACTGAGGAAGAACTGGGTGACACAGGACCCCACCGCAGAGGGGACCTGCATGGAAAATAAAATTTCTTGTGGTGCATTTTGAACACTCCACAGGAACCTGCACCAAAATAGTTCAAAAATCCCACCAGAGCCTGTCCCAGATACAAGCCCTCTGTGCAAGAAGAAATCGTGGGTAGAGCTAAAATCCCAGAGGGGCCACGCAGTTCCCTGTCACCATTCAGGCAGGTGTAAAGCTGATGCCCACCTCCAGCAGCCCAACCACCCTCTAACCACTTGTCTCCAGGCCCAGAGGGTAGGAGCTCTACTAAAAACACTCAGCAGGTTTACAGCAAATACATGGAAAACCTCTTCCATGCAGCGCTCGCTGCTGCAGGCACCGCAGAGGAAGGAACAAAACAAATTGTGCAGGAACAGAAAAGAGCTCCAGGGGTTTTGACTACATGCAAGAAGTGGGGTTTCACCCTGTGCCCCCTCTACCTGGGGACAAGCCACCCTCCACGGAACTGCCAGGACCAACAGGGCAACAAAGATGATTAAAGGATTGGAGCATCTTCCTTATGAGGAAAGGCTGAGAGAGCCGAGACTCTTTAGGTTGGAGAAGAGAAGGCTGATGGGAGACCTTATTAATGCTTGTAAGTGTATCCAAAGGGTGGTTTGAGGGAGGATGGAGCCAGACTCTTTTCAGTGGTTTCTGGTGACAGGACAAGGGGCAACTGGCACAAGCTGGAACATGGGAAATTCCACTCAAGTATGAGGAAGAACTTTTTTATGGTGAGGGTGACAGAGCACTAGAACAGGCTGCCCTGGGAGGTCGTGGAGTCCCCTTCTCTGGGGATCTTCAAGACCCACCTGGATGCAGTCCTGAGTGATGTGTTCTGGGCAACCCTGCTTTAGCAGGGGAGTTGGACTGGATGATCTCTAGAAGGTCCCTTCCAACTGACAATTCCGTGATTCTCTGACCAGCCGGGAGCACTCTCCCGTTCCCAGCGCCCTCTTCCCCTTCCATGCGGCCGGGGATGCAGCACACAGGGAGATGCAGCGCACAGGGAGAGACACCGGGGACACGCCACTCGCTTACCAGCGTCCTCCAGGGGAGGTCCCGCTTGCATCTGTCGTACCAAGCGAGCAGGCTCCCACGCAAGGCCCTTATCTCAGCCGGGTCGCTGAAGAGGTGCGGGGCAGGCGGCGGAGCAGGGGTCCCTGCCGGGAAAGTGGCGTGGGGTGAGGGCGGGGAGGGGACGGAGGGCTGCGGGGAGGGGACGGAGGGCTGCGGTGCCCCACCGCAGCACCACGCAGTCCCCCAGCGCCGCTGCCGGCTGGACGAGCACCGAATGCCGGACCTTACGAGGACGCAGCGAGAACCGGTAACCGCTCGGGCTGGCGGCCCCAGTGCCCCGGAGAGGACACCTCCACCCTCTCCTCTCTCTCCCCACGCCCCCCCACCCCTTCCCGCTAGCGGCCACCTCCGCGGGGCGACGCGCCCTTCCTTCTCCGTCCCGCGGGCGGGACCGCCCGGCCGCCGCCCCGCCGGAGCCCCCCGGCCGCCGCCCGGAGCTGGCTCATGGCCGGGCCCCGGTGGCGCTAGGGACCGGGGGCAGCGCAGCGCCACGAGAAGCTTTCCCGGGAAAACGTTTCCCTTCTAATGCCCCGCCCACTCCACGGGGAAAGACAAACCAGAGCGAGAGTTCCCGCCCACCTCCCGCGTCTGAACCAATCGAAGCGAGGCGGGAGGGCGGGACCTCCTGGCGTACCGAAGCCAATCAGCGTTCCGGGGTACGCGAGGTCGTCCCCGACCCTTCTCCCGACAAGCCCAGAAGGACCCAACGGGCTGCCCGAGCTAAACACCTGTTTGTTTAAAACTCAAATTCCAGGTAAAAACAAGTTTTGGAAAAGCGGAAAAAATCCCGCCGCCGGTTTCCAGGGTTCGGAACGCCCTCTCGGGCAGGTGGCGCGGGGCACGGGGGCTGGGCGGGACGCTGGGCGGTAGCAGGCAGGCCGACGACAGCCGCGGCGGCGAATGCCCCCGGGAGCGGCGGGTCGCGGCGGGAGCGGCCATGTCGCGGCGGCGGGTGCCGGTGGTGGACGTGCAGAGCGACAACTTCGCGGAGCTGTGGCCCTCCATGGTGCTGGCGCTGCGTACCGCTACCTTCGTCGCCGTGGACACGGTGAGGCGGGGCGGGGGGCGGCGGTGACCGAGCGATCGAGCGGTGGCAGGACCGGGCCCGCTCACCGGTGTCTCCCCGCAGGAGCTGAGCGGCCTGGGCGCCAGGAAGTCGCTGCTGAACCCGTGAGTGCCCCGGTGGGGCGGGGGGCGCGTCGCTCAGCCGGACTGAGCGGCTGCGGGGGCTCCGAGTCGCGTCCCGCCGGTACCGGTTGCCCCGTGTGGGGTTTGGCTCTCGGGGAGGGCGACCGGTGGGACGGGGCAGGGGTAGAAGCCGATAGCTCCCGTTCTCCCGCCGGCCAGGTGCATCGAAGAGCGGTACAAGGCTGTCTGCAACGCGGCCAGGACCCGCTCCGTCCTCTCCCTCGGCGTGGCCTGTTTCAAGCGGCTCCCGGAGAAGGTGGGTTTTCCCGGGGGGACCGGGACGCCGCGGGGAGAGGGGACTCAACCCTCCCCACCCCGTGCTCCGTGGGCTTGCCCCGGGGTTTTTCGGCAGCCCCCCCTCCCCGCATCGCTTTGCCCGCTCTCCCCCTGCAGTCGGAGAACACCTACCTCTGCCAGATCTACAACCTGACGCTGCTCTGCACCGAGGACTACATCGTGGAGCCCCAGTCGGTGCAGTTCCTGGTGCAGCACGGCTTTGACTTCAACAAGCAGTACTCCCAGGGCATCCCCTACCACAAGGGCAACGACAAGGTACTAAATGACTCTCCTCTTAAGCTCGCTCTGCCCCAGGCTCCTGGGGAGGTTGTTGGCTTCCCCTGGGGTCTTGGGCGCAGCATTATCCCTTTTGTATCCTTCCTGGTTTATATCCAGGACATGGATCTGTTGGAACGGGTCCAGCAGAGGGCCACAAAGATGATCAGAGGGATGGAGCTCCTCTCCTTTGAGGACAGGCTGAGAGAGCTGGGGGTGTTCAGCCTGGGGAAGAGAAGGCTCCGGGGAGACCTTATTAGAGACCTTTCAATATCCGAAGGGAGCTACAGGAGAGCCAGAGAGGGACTCTTTGTCAGGAAGTGCAGTGACAGGACAAGGGGCAACGGTTTTAAATTGGAAGAGGGAAGATTTAGATTAGATACCAGAAAGAAATTCTTTCCTGTGAGGGTGGTGAGACACTGGAACAGGTTGCCCAGGGAAGCTGTGGCTGCCCCATCCCTGGAAGTGTTCAAGGCCAGGCTGGATGGGGCTTTGAGCAACCTGCTCCGGTGGGAGGTGTCCCTGCCCATGGCAGGGGGGTTGGAACTCCATGATCTCTAAGGTCCCTTCCAACCCAAACGATCATCCTATGATATCCAGCCCTGCACTTGTTGTGGTTACTTTTCCAAGTATTTGGGTGGCTGTTGGTGTGGAGCAAGTCAGAGCTGTAGGCAGTGTCCTGCTGCAGCAGGCCCTGGGGACTTCCCGGGATGATGGCAAGCTCAGGCACTAAGGCTCATTGACTAATCCTCCTTCTTGCAGGGCAATGAGAGCCAGAGGCAGAGCGTTCGGACCTTTTTTCTGGAGCTCATACGAGCGAAGAAGCCCCTCATTCTCCACAACGGCCTGATTGATCTGGTCTTCCTCTACCAGTGCTTCTATGCCCACCTCCCAGACAACCTCGGCACCTTCACTGCTGACCTCTCGGAAATGTTTCCGGCAGGAATATATGACACCAAATACGCTTCAGAGTTTGAGACTCGCTTTGTAGCCTCCTACCTGGAGTATGCTTACAAGAAGTGGTGAGCGGCGCTTCGCTATTTAAAGTTTATGGAAGAGAAGGCAAAAGGAGCGTTTCGTTTGTTTGCTTTTTCAGGCAAGGGGGTTGGGTTTTTCGTATTACCCCAGTGAGTAAAGAAAGGTGCTTTTCCCATTTTTAGGACAGCTGCTGAGTGCATAAAGGTGCATTTTGTAATATGCCTTATCTGTTTGGTGGGCAGCTGCTGCAGGAGGATTTCGGTCTTCCCCATTTTTGACAACAGAGTCACCTGATCTCGCTGCAAAATTATCCATTTGATCTCTCCTGATGCTGCCCAGCTCTGTCACAGGTCCTGCATGTGACACTCACATGCTGCCAGCTACAGCTCTCATCGCTTTCCTTCCCCGTGAAGGTTGTGTTCTTGTTCCAGGGTGCCCCATCTTGCTTCCTACCCCCAGCTCCTCATGGATACCTTCTGAGCAGACACATGTTAGAAGCGGAAATGTCTGCTTCATGGGTTAGTCTGGCCTCTGGTTCTGCAGTCCCCACAACCTAAACAAGCCCCTGGCAGCACCAGAGCTCCTTGAATCTCCATTAAACTGAAGTCATGCTCTGTGCAGAGGAGAAATGGTATTTTTAGTGACTGTTTTATGTCAGGAAATGCCATTTTGACAGGTCTGAAAACATTCAAGATGGCTGTTCTCAAACATGAGAATGCTTTGTTTTGACAAGATAAAAATACTTTTTAAACTGACCTCTTAAGTGTTTTAACCGACAATTCTAGTTACATGGAGCCTTCCAAAGGTTTTTGGTCTTTTAGACAGCTCTTAGGGAAAACCATGCTTTTCTCATGAGATAGAAAACTGTTTCCCTGTGCCTGCATTGCCCTGGTTCAACCTGTCTAGGTGGTGGCCACTGGATGCTCTATGTGGTACCTCATTTTGGGATATTTTTTCTACTAACACGCATCTGAGTGCTCTTAATATTTAAAAATCAAACTATGCTTCACCAGAGACAGTGTTGTCCTTGCCTTTAAATCGGTGCTTCCTAAAGCTGTTCTCCCAGGATGGAGATTCTCTCCAGCAGGATGTCGAGCTGGGGCTGGACACTTGGAGATGGGACTTGGTGGGAGAGCACCAGCTCCACGCCGTGGTACCTTCAGGGAGTTCACCCCAGTATCTGTGTGCTCTTGTTTGTTCCAGCAAGCGGGAGAACTGCAAGCTGAAGGACTCCAGCGGGCAGCACCTCACCGTTGAGTTCTGCAACTACCCGGCCAACATGTCCCATTACATCGACTATCGCCACTGCTCTCTGGAAGAAGAAAGCCACAGCCTGGGAGAAGGCAACAAGGTGCCCGTCTGTGAGAAATTTTCAGTAAGTAACATGAATCCCTGCTTCCTTCCTGGCTCCGTGGAAAGAGGCACCTGTGGCCAGAGCAGGAGGTGGTAAGAAAGCACCTCAGAGCTCCCCCTTGGTTGCTTCACGGTACAAGGTCAGGCTCCAGGTGGCTCCATGAGGGAAAGGGCAAGAGCATGCTTTGTTCAGAGGCGGTGAGTTCCATGGGCTACTTGAGCCACAAAGATTAAGAAGGAGATTATACAGTGGGATGGTGTGAGTTAGAGTGTCTGTTGCTGTCTTGGAAGGGCTTTAAGTTCTAAATGTGTTTGGCTTGTCCTCTGAGCAAGAAATGCTGCCTCTTCCCTCTCCCTTATCTTGGTAAGATATAAAAGAACTACTACCCATCAGCAGCTCCTGGCACTGTAGCACAGCGTGATCCACAGCTTCTTGAGTTCTGGGGCTGCTCCAGCAGTAAACAAAGAGCCCATCTGATGGGTTCAGAAGCTTCAGGAAGAAAAGGAGCCCTTCCACATGCTGCATGTTATTGTTGCAGAACAGCACATATTAGGGAAACCTCTGGAAGTTTCACATCCAACCACCAACTCAATATTGTTCAGGGAATTTTGAAAATCTCTAAGGACAGAGATTACAAAACCTCTCCAGGCCGTATTCCAGTGTGTGACCTTCACTCCTTGTGAAAAATGCCTTCCTGTCTATCTAGTCAGAATTTCCCCCCTCTGTTCCTACATCACCTTTCCCAGTGCTCCCCTGAGAAGAGTTCAGCTCCATCTTTTCTATAACCTCTGTTTTACACCCAGATATCCCTGTCCCCTCAGTTTCATCTTCTGCAGGTGAGCAAACCCACCTCCCTTGGCCTCTCTCCTCATACATTACGTGCTGCACCTTGACAGCTCCCTCCTGCACCCTTGTCTGCCCTGTGTGGTGTGGGGCTGGTGGCTACATGCTTCTCTCTTTCTCCCTTAGGCCTATGGCTGGTGTCCCAAAGGGGCGTCGTGTCCCCAGTCTCATAACATTGACCTCATAATTGATGAGGACGACAAGCTTTGGGAGGAGAAGCGGAAGAAACGGAAGCACAAATGGAAGCGTCGGAAGAACACAGAAGAGGCTGCGAAGGCGTTTGAGCAAGAGAGCTCTGTGAAAGAAATGGAGGTAGCTCAGAATGGGGAGGAGGGACCACCACGAAAACAGAGCTGCTACACGCCTGCAGGTGCCTCGGAGATGGCAGAGATCACACCCAGCACTGAGGGCAGGCCCCTGGAGGAGAACCCCACAGACATGGAAGCGGAGGTCAGCTCAGACACCAGCGCACAACAGGAAGAGGATCTGGGGAGCACTGAAGGAGCTGCTGCCCAGGCAGGGGCTGCTGTGAGCCCTTCTGCCAAGGGAGGTGCCAGTGACAGAGACCAAGCGGAGGGGAAGCCAGAGGTTCCTGCTGGGGGGGGCTCAGTCCATCCCCCAGACAGCCCCGAGACTGAAGCAGCATGTGCTGCAGCAAAGGAAAAGGAAAGCCATGGCCCACCCTCCCAGGGGGGCACGCACCGGGCTGGCTTTGATGCCTTCATGACTGGTTACATCATGGCTTACGTCTGGATGCTCAAAAAAGGGAAAAACACAGACGCTGGGGCAGGGCCCTGGTTGCCCGAGTGTCACAATAAACTGTACCTCAGCGGGAAATCGGTGCCACTTCAAATAGTGAAGAGCTTGTTTTCTAAGTCTTCCAAAGCTCACAGCCAGAAGATGAAGCTGGCCTGGGCCAGTGGATAGAGCTAGAGGACTCCTCACTGAACTGGACCTTTTTTCTCTTCAAGTTTTGAAGTTCTTCATTCCATCAAGAACTGACGAGAAGTGGAACAAGTTTTTTACCTTGTTTCTGTTTTAACTTCTGACCCATTAAATTGCTCTCAAGCGGAGTTCCTCCTGTTGTTCCTCCTGTTGTTCCTTAGTGGAATTCTGGGCTGTGAAGGCAGGGGTGAGGCTGGAGGAGAGGGAGAAGCTCCTCTCCAGTGGCACCCAGGGTCGCAAGTCCCAGTTCAGTGCTCTACACTTAAAGTGGGTTTTGAAAAAATATGCCAGGTATTAATGTCATCCATAACTTCAGTAGGCATTTCAGCCAGCTTTTTTAACCTAGAATTGCCCTCTTAATCACAAGAGTCAGGCTTTGATTTTATTTTTATTTTGAAAGCAAGTTGGGAAAGTTTACAAAACCTGACCAAGAAAAAAATTACGAAAATATTTAACTGGATTCATCTTTGGTTACTTCTTATTGCAGTTCCAATAAAACATACACCATTTCTATAAGTTCAAAAAAAGTCAGAAGGTCAATCAACATAAAAACAAGACGTGCTTTCTTTACATATTCATAAATATCCACAATATTAGAAAAGTTGTTTTGCAAAGATTTTTTTTTTTCTGGCAGTGTTAACTTACTATTATACACAGGCTACAAACTTCTTCCTAAGCCTTTAATTACAAGTTGAGCTATTTACAGACTGCAAAATATTAAGACGTAAAACTCCTTCATAAATACGAAAATAGATCATCTCGCAAAGATCTTTATACTTAATCAAATATCTGGCTGCCCCTTCTCCCTCCCCCCCATCCAAAAAAAAAAAAAAAGGTTATTTGTTTTGCATAGAAATGTAGTGACATGCAATATAAACAATAGCATTAAGTGCAAACAGGAATTATTCAAGTGTCTTTAGTTGTACTGGCAAAAAATACCAATGTTCTGTTACACGTAATACATCAAATCAATGCCTCTGCAGCAAGTTTTAACTCTACGATAGCCCCTTGTCTGCACTGCTTTCAAAGGGCAGTGATTCATGTGCATTCTTCTCGTTGCCTTTTATCAACCTGCAACCTCAACAAAAATAGCTTATAACAGACATTTATATGAATTCAACATAGAAAGATTTAGAGGGAATTAAAAATATCTTTTGATCTCTTCAGGGAACCTCGCCGTGTGTAGAAAGTGTTTTAAAAGAGCAAGAACTGCTCCCGTAAGAAAGTCAGAAATCTTCATAAAATCCAATCATCGTAAAACTTTGTCACATCACTATAAAACAAGGAGGCTGCTGAGCACGTGCTCGTATCCGTGTTCAGCAGCAGCTGTCAGAAAATGGCCCCCAGTAGAAAAGCACCCTCAGGTAGACAGAAAACCCAGGAGTCTATACTAAGTGCAACCTAGATTCAGCTTCACACAACCAAAGGGCTGAGACGTAGCAGGCGCCGGCTGCATCCGGACACTGGGGTTTAGCAAGCACTTCGCCATCCTAAAAAAGCTAAATCCTTCTGCTCCAGTTCCATACACACCCCCCTCCTCCCGCACAGACCACGAATCCAGGAGAGGCCTGAGCTGGGATTGCTTGGCATTTCTCTTTCTGACATCTCCACCTCAGTACAAAGAGCTAGGAAAGTGGATAGATGTGCCCTGGCACAAACGTAAGATGATAAAGTTTTAGCCACACTGTTTTGTAAGAGAGCTATTCAGAGCAGGGAAAGGTTTTAAGAGACAGTGGTGTTAATAAAGCAGATGAGGTCACTATAATGGGTGCCACAGAGGTACCCCAAGGCCTGACCAACCACACAGGCTTTGGAGAGGGCAACAGGCTTCACGATGGGGTTGGGGGACAGGCAGGGCTAACGCAAGCCACAGAGCAGCCATGGGCCTGGGCAAGCTCTCTGCTGAGGCTGCAGCAATCGCAGGATGCTGGCCAAGCTTCCTCGCAGCTGCAGAAGTAAAACTATTTCTTATTATTGCTAGTTTAGCTGAAGTCACACACCTAAACACATCTTGTGACAACAGAAGCTGGTGCTGACGGTTTTCCCCCTCCCGAAAGATTACAATTGTATAAAAGATAAAAAAAGAGGAAAGCAAAGATAAAAAAAAAAATGAAAAAGCAGGCACCAAGCAGGCAACTGAGCTCTGCTGGCTGTTTGCTGTCCTCAAAGGAAATCTCACACAGACCCTGCCAGCCACAGAAGCCTCTCTGCAGACAGAATACACAAGACAGACCACTCTACAGCTCAGCACCTTCAGGAGGCCAAGAGGTGGGAGCCAGAAGGGGTGATCTCAGTAAGGACAGGCATTTTCTCATTCACACTGCAAACAGCTGCCATGGACTGTGCAAAGTCACTCAGTGACACTGGGTTTCTCATTTAATTCTTCACAGCCACTGCAAAGAGATAATTGCTGCTCAGGTTAACACCTAGTTCACAAGAGGAAGTCCTAATTCACAGAATAATGACCTACACCTCTGCAAAGATAAGCATCTCAGCCAAGAAAGAACTAAGGCTTCCCTCATTCATCCTTTCTTTGACTTGGAAAAGAGTAGGAATAGCCTTGCTTCCATCAGTGACTAGTTTACATTTTTCATCCTTACAAGAGAGCAGGAAGAGAGTGTAACAGGTTACCTGGGTGACATTCTGGTCTCCACTGCATCACCATCTGCTTAGCAGGCACACAATGCATACCTCAGTTAGGAATGATAATATAGATTTTAAAATAAATTATCAAAAAAAAAAATAATCCCACATCTTTGGGACAACAATAGCAGAAAAGGGCAGGATGGTGCACAAACCACCACAGAACAAGCTTTCCTGTACATTGCATCCCAGAGTGGGGATCTCTGATGCTGGTTCCAGCAAGCAGCATTAAAGCTCACGCCTCTGCTTCTTTCACACGTACCTGGTGGTGGAGGGAAGAAAAAAAAGAAAAGAAAAATATCATCCTGTTCAGTGACAGGAGAAGCCAATGAAGCCAACAGCTTCTTTCTGTAGAAGAAACTAATTTGGAACGAGCTATTTTTCTTTAGTTTGACAATTCAAAGCCAATCTGTGAGAATACTGTCTGTCCTCTCCAAAAGCGCTTGTGTGGCTGCGACACTGCTGGCAACCTCCCCTGAGCAGGAGATTCCTGTCCTCTCTCAGGCAATCTGGTTTTAAATAAGGAGGCATTGTTACTGCAGTGAAATTAATGAGGCAGGATGTTGTACCAGAAAGGGGGATGAATGTGAACCTTCTAGCTTAGTAGTAATAGTCAACTGTGATCTAAATTTTGAGTTCAATTAACTTTTCTGTGGAAACAGATCATGATGTCCATCCAGCTCTTTAGAGATAAGGAGCCTGCACCCCCTAAAGTTCAGTACAGCTGGTACTTTCACTGGCAGTTTCTCCCAGTAGCCTAGAAATTAATTCCAGTAGCCTGGAATATGGCTCTCCTCTCATGCCCTGGGCAAATCTTCCTCCACGTTTGGGTTGAAGATGTACATGAAGAGCTGTGCAAGGAGGAGAGCAGTGCTCGCTGCATCCTGCTTCCCTACACTAACGTGTTATACATCATTACCAAATCCCAAGGGAAAAATGAAACACCAGGGAACAGATTCTTTTCGTGAAGAAGTACGCAAAGTACTTGTCACATGATTTGGCCTGCAGATTGCAACCAGGGGGTGAGGGGTTTTGTTTTCACTGCTTTTGAAAGAAGAGCTTGTTTAATGCCACAACAGCGTTCACAGCAGCTCTGGGACCAGAGAGCACTCCTACCTGCTCAACACAGCTCTGAAAGATCCGTGCCCATTTCTAAAACAGAGGCTCCGACTCACGTGCACCGCTGCAGGATGTTAATGCAAAAATCTGCAGTGGTTTAGGGCAGCTGGTCAGTCAGAGGGGAAAAACCTAAGGATCACTCTTTCTACCCCAACATGGAGCTTAAGGCCTTGAAATGCTCCATGCTAGAATCCAGGTCAAACTGTTTACACAGTGCCTGCTCTGGCTGCTGCCTCTTGGAAGGACTGTGGGGCCCACATGGCCATTCTGGCTGGAGTAGTTCCACCTCCTAATGCAAATCAGGGAAGGGAATAAACACAGTTTGAAATAAAGTTAAAATAATTAATCAGTCTCTCCAGACACTGTCTGCAGCTATCTGTTTGACAGCCAGTTTCTACCATCTGCTGAGTGTCTTTCGAATGTGAAGACCAGCACTGTAAGAAAAACAGAGTTTAAGTGACTGGGAACAACTGTTCCCTCAAGGACACATTCAGTTTGAGTCCTCTCTTCATAAGTCACAGGTTGACTGCGTGCTGCCACTTGCCGAGATATTGGAGGTCTGAGACAATGGGGCAGGACTGTCCCCATCCTGCTCCCTGAAGGCCCATATCTCTCTCTTCACCTCGGTGGAAGGACTAACACTGAACAGAGGCTTTGTAGATTCTGGTAGAGTATTTTTCAGTAGGTCATCTTCCACCTCCATATCTTCAGAAGGGAGAAAACCCACAAACACTTGTGAGGAGCCATGTCCCTCAGAATTCACTGAATTCTCAGCTGGGAGCTTTTTGTAAGATAGCGGCTCAGGCTGGGCCAACGCTAATGGTTGGTTACATGCTGGATCTCCATGTGTGTTCTCAACAGGGCAAAACCCATTTTCCTCCTGGGCCACTGACCCATCTGAACAATCCATATCCTCCTCTTGTCCTGCTACAGGAAGAAATTCTGGTCTGTGAGGCTTGGCATGAAAGGGGGGAATCTCTGACACACCGTATTTACTGCTACTCAGGAGTTTTTGCCGAACTTCTGCACCTAGTTGGGTTGGGTCACACCTGCCAACAGTTGAAGACAGTCCCCCAAACAGGCCGTATTCCTTGTGCGGCAATTCAGGAGAGAGTGGAAGTGATCTGCATCGTCTCCTGGGAAGAAGGGAAAATTCCTGGCAGTCTGTGCTATACGCCTGCCGGAACTGGGACTGGCTGGCTTTCAGGCCTCCACCTGCCTCTGGAGAATGCAAGTCAAACACAAGGGAGATCACAGACTTGCTTGGCATGTCAAAGAATTTGATCTTCCCCCCCTTGAGGTCCTCCCGGGCACTGAAGGGATTAACTTTCCGGCCTAATCCTTTGTTTGGCGTGTAGTAGGGGTCCTGCACATTTATCTTCCTGGAAGGCTTGCGGGAGAAGATATCTGACTGGCTGCGTGACAACCAGATATTCCGACGTGGACGAGGTGACTTGGGTGGGATCTTATCGTCCAGAGAACTCAAACGTTTTACTCCTGGTCCTTTTTCAATTGAACCTGAGTAGAAGAAAAGAAAGACTCTTAGCTTAAGAGACGTGCAGGCATATAGCTCCGTTAACTCAGAGAGCCTTCATGACAACTGTAAAGAAAAAAAGCTGCATTTTTAATGTGCCAAAGTAGCTCCTATAAGCACATTTGCCAACTTTTTACAAGTTCAAGGACACTATTCCTTTTCTCCTCAGTGTACTATCAGTTTCAAACATGGGATATTTGTCAGCCCTGTCCGCAGGACCCTTTTAAATGTAAGGCAGTCAAAACTACATTTAAAATATTCTCTCATCTTTACTCATGCCTCAGACTAATTAAAAGTCATCTTGAAGACTTGAGGAAATGCAAATTCAGTTAATGCTATCTTACTTCCCTAGGCAGTGAAAATAGACTGCTGCTTTATCATTTTATGATCAGATTTATCACCCACATTATGGGGGATACTAATTTGGCAAGATAATTGCCTTCAAAAAAAAAAACCACAAAGGAAAGAAAACTACAAAAATCTGATGGGAAGAAGGAAGTCTCTCCCTCTTGTATCCAAACCCTGTTCTTTAGGGTCCCTTCAAGCCTCCTCGCTGTCAGCAAACTGACACAGCAGAGACAGCACAGGGTGATTTTAAGAACAAAGTGCATGTTTCTAGATTTATCACCCTGGCTTCCAGCAGAGGTTGCCCAAGATCTCTTGATGATACTGAATATAAAAGGGAGAAGTATAAAATATTATTGACAAAGGAACTGTGACTTTTTCACCCTGATGGCAAGAGTCTAAGACCAAAATAAATACCCCTCCTGATACTGCGAAGAGTTTAAATCATTCTATCCCAGCCTCCATTCTGTACATCATCCAGTACAGAATAGGTATGTATGATGGTTTGACTCTAATGAATAGGAGTTAGGAAGTTGTACATATGCATGTGTGTGTATTTATTTGCACACAGACGTATATATAAATAAAAGCTGTATCACTAGAACAGGATGGGAAAACTGTTGTTATTTAGGAAAAGATGCTAACTCCTCAAGTGTTTGGAACGTGCATCTGCCACTGGCTCTCAAGCTGCCCATGAAGAGCTGTGGTAGAGCAATAACAAACTGATATAAAGAACTGGTATCTCCTTTTGACTACCATTGCCAGAATAAGCACATTCCCACTTTGCTTTTTAAATACTGCAACAGTTTAGACCATAATCACTCCACCTAGAAAAGCTGTGCAACTCAAAGAACAGCATGTAACACTTATCCAGGAAGATGCAAATCTGACAAGAGCTCCAGAGGAAGAATACCAGGCAAATGGAGGAGAAAAAAAAACAACTTCACAAAACCAAAAATAACTCGCATAAAAATACCACAAACTCAAAAACCAATCAATCTCCAAACAAACAAAAAATTTTCCTTTTTAACTCGCATCTTTTTTAGATGATTTCCAGGTGTGGGAGCACTACCTCATGCATGCAGTTTGCAATACAGAACTTTATTTCAATCTATAATCACATTACAGATAGATATATACAAGAAACTATTTTTACTGTACTCTAAGTTTCCAGTGCCAGAAGATACACAAAAGATATCTAAATCAGAATATGCCCCAGCCTTTAACAACTGCTTGCAATTTGCTCCCCACACCAGGTGGCACTAGATGGCTGCAGACAAAGCCCTTCAAGGCCAGCATTCCCAAGCAGGTCTGGGATTCACCTTTTCCCTGGTATTTCTGAGTATTTCTAGGTATTTTATAATACTTTTGCATCTTCTCTGCTCTTCCTCCTGAAGGAGTTTAAGAAGCTTCTAAATGCTACATGTAACGTACGCCACAGAAATTATGTACTGCAGGGACAAAGCAAAAGTTGATGGATTTTCATATACTATTAGCAACTTAAAAAACCATTCCCAAATGAATTCTAAATTTCCCCTCAAGAGCTTGTGGGCAGAATCTTTTGAGGCACTTCAAGAAACAGTCAGCTGTTCTTTCCCAAAGGACACTCTGTAGTGCAGAATATATAGCACCATTCCAGAATAATTTTCAGGCTTTGAGTAAAATCATTCATAAACTGTAAATAATACCATATATAGCTGAAATCCTCATCTTAAAAAACAAAAGAAGCACCGTGCCCTCTTGCTGTTAGGGTACAGCATAGGCTGCAGCAGTGATTGTACAATACAGACACTTACCTTTGGGTTTTCTTTCACTGTTGTCAAGATTCAGAAATTTTCTCTCTCTGTCCGAGTCCTCATTTCTCAGGCGATTTAAAATCTCCTCCAGTGTTTTGACAATATCAGCAAATGAAGGACGCAACTTTGGATCCATCTGTGAACGCACACAAATCAAGTAAGTCCATGCTATTCTGCTCACACAAGTGGACAGAAGGACAATCTGAAGGAACTGAGGAAATTCAAGAGCATTTTAAGATTTCGTCATTAAAAAAAAACAACAAACAATTAATTAAAGCAGGGGGTAAGTAGTATTCTGTCCCAGTTTACATCTATTATACCTCTCACGTTTAACTATCACGTTGTAAACATGCTATGATGAGGGGGCATTTTAAATTGAAAAGGTTCGGAGATGGTTTTGTTTGTTTTAAACAACTTTCATAGTTCAAGGATTTATTTCTGGACCCAGTTATCAGTCCGATTATTTATCAATGTTATTTCAAAACATCCCTGAAGCAATAAGGATTAAACAGAGCAACTTGGCTATGTCATTCTTTAAAAGTTTGTAATTCTTCCATCATCTCACTGTAGCTTTTAATTAAAA
The DNA here is from genome assembly GCA_004320125.1 of Scolopax mira. NCBI lineage: Eukaryota > Metazoa > Chordata > Aves > Charadriiformes > Scolopacidae > Scolopax > Scolopax mira. The sequence goes on from BJBW01005472.1 coordinate 94,678, forward strand.
CTCACCTAAAAGGCATTGCTGTTTTTAAAGTTTAAAATATTGTATATTTCCATTTGTTAATTAGCCTTACTACTTGGCATACTGGTCTGTCTAGTGAGGAAGCAAAATTATATAATTTGACAAAGTAATACAATAGAAAAAAAAATCCATCTTTGCCCAAGTAAAGTACTTCCTCCCCCCCAAGTCATTAGTAAGTATTCAGTTTGTGTTTGTCAGTACATATTTATTTATTCACCCTAGTAGAAATGGATCTCTAAACAAAATTTAACACTAAAATTGTACTATAGGACAAACAGCTTAATTTAAGTAGTAACTCAGAAGACATTTCATCATTTTGAATATTGACTCTGTATATATGTTACAGGTTTAACTACCGTAGGCAGCAATAGCTAATTCAGCAACTAAAAGTTAACCCCATTGCACTATTAAAAAAAGATTCCGCTTGACCTGATTCCCGTTTCCAGCACTCTAAAGGCTTTTTCAGAGCAGACAAGCCCAGACAGATCTCACCTCTAGTACAAAGGGAACAGTGGTGCTTTGTAAAGAAAAAAAGCCCAAAGACCTCCCTGATACTGCCTTGCAGGTCCTACCAGATGAATATTTCTTAAGAGATCAGCAATGCCAGAACAGCTTTAAGCAACACAGGGTAAACAACTAAGAATTCGTATGTACAGTAATAAAAACCAAACATATCACACAAAGTTGTGTGCAGCAGTTGGAATTTCCTGGCATAGGAAAACATCTTTTTCATCTTTCCCTGTTTCACTGAAAGAGTAGAGCAGGGGTAACAAAGCTCTGCACTCCAACACACTAATGTGGGAAGCTTAGAGAGCTGTTGCAGGCTACAGAAAACAAGAGCGCTCTCGCTATTTTGATTTGTGATAGGTAAGATCAAGAGCAGCAATGGAAAAGTGACTCAGAGCAACATTTGCCTCTTCCATCCCTGAGCAGTCCAGATTCTGCTCAAATAGAATAGAAGGTTCTTCCTCAAGGCAGCAACTGCCACAGCTCAGCTCATGCTGGGAAGCTTTTTTGCATGATCATACACAATTAAGTTTGCAAGTATTTGCACAAGTAGGCTTACAGTTGTTGGAGAGCCATAACTTTTAGACTTCCTTGAATGTAATAATTTGAAAAACTCCTTTTTTTTTAAATTTGCTGTTATAAACTTTTAATCCACTACTCATACATATCAGTTTTTAACAGTATTCTTAGGTTGCCCTAAAGCATATTTCCTGGCTGTAGAAACCCCCAGGCTTTGCACATTAGTTCAGCTAATCACCTGAGCTTCAGAGTTTACACTATTTGTTGACCTATAAAATAATAAAAAGCTATATAAACGTCCATGCCTGAGAGCAAATTATCACACAGGTCACCTATTATTAAAGTGCACCACGCTCAGGAAGATATAAGAAAGCTTTATCTGTTCACCACCTTTTTCCTTCTACTAGGTAACTGGCAAGTGAATTACAGCTCGTTGCACAACAAAATCAGCATATTAACGGCTTGATCACAAGACAGTAATTTCCACTTTCAATTCAGGGAAGGGACATTTATTATACAGGAAGCAGCATTTGACAATAACCAGTAGACAAAAATCCTTTTTCTCTTAACACACTGAGTTATTACATGAGAATATAAACTTGGTCACTTTCCCTTTCTTCATGGGTATAGTTTTACTCTGAATTTCACCCATGATGAAAAATTGCTTTGAATCATGCACCATGTGTTTGGATCTAGTACAATTTCTGGAGTCTACAGGCAGGAGCCAAGATTTCCAAAGTCATATCCTACCTCTAGCCAAACCCTGTAGTGCTTACATAGTCAAAACCCTTTGTAAACATGAGTCAGATCTACCACTGTCCTGGTGACGCAAGCCCCACTGTACTAAGATGGAAACAGAGGAGTATAGTAGCTTGTCTAGGGTAAGTTCCACAAACATTTTTAAAATTAATTTAAGCTATCTCGTGTCAAGAGCAGCCCACCTGCTCACATCCTCACCTTTACACCACTCTCCCCTTGAGCAAGCATGTGCATTTGTACTAATACAAAGAGAGCCTGGGGCAAAAAATAAGCATCAAGAGATGAGAATGCTTCTTCCAGCAGTAGTGTCGACATGAAAACAAAGCCTGAAAAAAATCAGTAACAGAGAGGAATAAAATGCCCACCTGAGAGTTTCCTTACAATCACTCACTTGGACACAGCGCTGACATTGGCTCCAGCATGGTTGTGGGGTCCCAGGCAACATTTTGTGCAATAAGATTTTCAGAACTTGCCTCAACTGAAGTTGGACAAATGCCTCAAATGAACTGGACATTTCTAACTTCAGATGAATTTGGTGGGAGCTCAGGTGGTCTTACTTCATATAAATAGGTTTACTATACAAAGGTAGTAGCAATCTCTGTTATGGGATAATGCACAAAATAGATCTACTTCCCTGGACTTTTCACACTGAGGAGCCATGAAGGTATCCAGCACTATCACAGTTTTACTTGAAAAATCAGCAGAATATTTACTCCATACAGCACACTGCCTATAGCCTTACTGTTAAAAAATCATTTGGGTCCAAGTTAGGGTTTTTTAGGAACACAGGCTAGGGATTTGGAGGTTTATCCTGCTTTCCAAGAGGCAGCATATAGAAACTTTAGAGTAGTTTAGCGCCTGCTCTTGATTTGTTTGTCCCCTCTATTTGCGAGAACAACTCAGAAATCTTTTTTCACAGCTCAGTAGGTCTGTACACAATAATAGCAGGATTTTGTCAGCCTGAGGGCCAGCCAGTGTCAATAGCATGCAACTGGTTGTGATCAGCCTGAGCAGCCTGCAAGAAGCTGTTCAGTTTGTCAGACCTGTTTGTTTGGCATGACAGAACACAGAATTGCAAAAACACAAGATAGACCTTTTTACAAAGGGAAGGAAAGGGTTATAAAAACTGCAAAGGACTTCCTGGGTTATCAGAATGTATGCTGCTTTTATAGGTAGGTTCTAAGTCTCCTCTTTAAATGTTTTAAGCTGTATCTTCAACAGCCAGAGGGATTTAGAGAACTCCAGTTTAGGCCTCTTCCCTCGAAGTAAGATACTCACATTACAGCAGTTGAAGGCCAGCTGGAGAAAGTCAGGGGGACAGTCTCCCACCATGTGCTGGAAGGCATCATAATCTAATCCAAAATTCTGTACAAACAAAAACACAACATTGAGATATAAATGAGGTCTGCTATCTAGCCCAAAACATCTTATTTTCAGGGCACTCCTACGTGGGGTTATCAGGAATAACCACGAACACCCTCTCTCAGCAGCCACGTACAGAGGATTTTGATAAAACTCCATGCACACTCCGAACTGCAGCATCCCAATAGGGATTACTTGATACGAGATACCTGTAAGAGAATGAGCCAACTTCAAAGCCCATCCTTCTTCCTGGATTCAACTGCAATCCATTGCACTTGAAATGTTGCCTGTGTGGATCTGGAAGCAATATCCTACACTATGATGTTTTGCCATGGTGGCTTTCACGGTGTAAATTAACAGCCTGCTATAAAACCAGAGGCTTTGCTACGATGACAATTTGCCAACTAAAACAGTTAATTTTTCAGTGGATGGTAGACTGGTAATACAAATTATCCAGTTCCTTAAGTGCACTTCTACAAAATCTGAAGGACAGGGAAACAAGCTGACCTCTTATTTACTGCAGTTCAAGACCTAAGCAATTTTGCATTTTCAGAACTGGAGGGAAATAGACAATTTGGAAGATGTCCCTCTGGTAGAGGGCAAAAAGCTGCCCTGCAGATGGTACTCAACCAAAAGGCAACTGAAGAAATTAAGAAGTATCTTGTTTGATCCGTCAATTCTAGCTCAGATCCACAGCACTTAGCACAGTCATTGCAAAAATATGGGTGAGCTTATTTTAGCTCCTGCTAACATAGCTTCTGCCCCTTTCACAAGGAGAGGCTGCTTAGTGGATGCAGTGTGCCAAATGTGCTCTGTTCTGAATCTGGCAAAAAGTCTACATGAGCTATCACTACAAAAGGAAGGTGACTGCAATGCTCTCAGTGTCCTGCTAGTTAGGGGCAGAAAGGATTTCCCATGAGGACTGCAGCTGGACAAAGTCTGTGTGCAAGTGTCTTCGATGAATCTTCTTACAATAACAGCACAGAAGAATAAAAGCCTTTTACAGGCTATTTTTAATGTAACATCTATTCATTGTATCTTTGGCAGCAGTGCCAGAAGTTCTAAAGGCCAGCCATTATCACAGCACACCACCTCCCACCAATGTTATAGATGTAACCACTTACCTCTGTGCGAGGCAGATAGTCTGGATCTGCCTGTATTCTTGCTATAATCTCACATAGAATTATACCATAGGAGAATACATCTGCCTGAAAGAGAAAAAAAAAAATTAAATAGCCACATGGTTCAGCTATGAATAGTCAGCGTTCTTATCTGCGACTGAGTTTCTCCTTACCCCAAACGGTTATCGTGAAACAACTAGACCAACACCACAGGGTTAGAACATTAAGCAATTGCATTACAGCTAACATTTTCCATGTGAAGAAACACATGCTTACAGTAAAGCAACACATTCTTGTTGCACAAATAGCAGTGATAACTTTAAAACTCTTTCAAGATAAAAAACACTCTTAATTCAGCAGTGAAAAAAAAAAATCCTTCCTTGCATAAAGAATGGCAAAGTTGCATTTGATGTCCTACAGATGGTAGTAATTAAAAACATAGCCAAAAACATGACAATCCTACATATAACTGTGGTTAGAAAGATGGCTTTAGAATACACACAAATACAGCTTATCCAGAATATTAATGCTGTTCTTAAGAAAAACATTTTTTCTCTTCTCACTGTCCAGTACCTCTGGAGAAAAGTATCTTTCCCAAAACTTGAGATATCTAGTAACACTATATTCCAGCATCCATTTCCACTGACATTCCCATGATGCATAGTAATCACTTATCTGACTATCCCTGGAGCTGCACAGTTGCTCAGATTTCCACCCACCTGAATTTATCATGTAATAAAATTTAGGAAAACATGAAATACAAGTCTACAGAGCAAAAGCTGGCATCCCTCATTCCTTAGATATCAGGCAGGCTTATATGTCACCTTTCATGCTGATGAGGTATGAGACCTGTTTCCTCTTTAGTCCTCCATGCCCTAGGGTTAGTGAATCACATGGCACCACAGATTCGGGTGCCCTATTATTAATTTAAGTCAACTGGAACTCTTAAAGCTTTGAAATGGTAATTATTACGTTCATTACTGAGGTAGCTACTTGCTTTCTAAATAGTTAAAAGTAACACCAATTAAATTGACTGTTGACTGCTAGCTATAAAAAGGGACAGGATGTGGGCTTTATCACAGAAGAGCTGCGCTTGCAGGTCTGAAGTTGACAATGTTACACGTGGGAGAAAAAACCTCGTGTAAAGAGCTCGACTGAAAATACTATTTCTAAAATACAGTGTGATCTGATTCTCCTTTGAAAAAACAAACATTTCCCAAGGCCATAAGCAGGAAAACGTAGAAATACCTTCCGAGAACATTTTTATCTTTGAGAAATTTTTGTATTTTTCTTTTTTTTATTAAAGTACTTGTACAAGTTTACATACAGACCTTTTGCTTCTACCCAGATTTCACTAATATACAGGTCAGGGAAGTAACCTTACCACATTTCTCATGAGACTCGGTTAAATGAAGTTGTGTTAGGTCAACAACCTATTATCATGCTTCTGCATGTGGGGTGTTTCAGAATGGAAACAGTGTAACAGTGAATTATTCTAAAGGTAATTCTATTTCTGTGTAAGAATTCACACCAGGAATTAAAAATACTTGTTATTCAACTCACACTCTCCCTTAACCTGAATGACCTATGAGTACAGAAATGTGACAAATGAAAGTAACAATTTTATTATTATGGAAATTCTAAGTCTTGTATAGAGCTATTGAAGAGAATATCTGACAACTAAAGTCCATTTGTTTCAAGTACCTACCTTTTCGTTGTAAGGTTCATCTCTGAGAACTTCCGGTGCCATCCAGAAGGGTGAACCCACCACTGGTAACTTCTCACTATATGGATGAGGGATGGATGGCAGGAAAGGGGAGAGGGGGGGTGGAGGAGAAAGAGAACCAACATTATTAAATACTCCGATTCAGGCATTGCTACAGGCTTTCTGTAACTCCAAATATCTGCAGAAACTTTCACCAGAGCAAAGTCAATACAAGTGTGTTCTATAACATAATATATTTAACACTCGTTTTCTACTGGACTCAGTGCAACGCTCAATAGAGGGAGGAGAAGAAAAAGAGTTCAAATGGGTACTCATATTTTATTTCCAGTTTCTATGTGCCTGGCCACTCTTAAAAAAAAATTATTTTATTAGAAGGTCACAGGTGTTCAATAGTTTTGCCTTTCAAATTCCTGTCAGAGCAGGTCCTCACATTAAAAGTCTGTGGACATCAGGTTTGGGCTAGATGTCAAGTTCTCCATTTATGCAGCAAGACATGCAGCAAGATATGCATCCATCCCTATATGTATACTGATAAGTAACTCTTGAATAATTGGGCACAGCCGGCTTGAAAACTGTTTTTTAGAAGGGAAAAAAAAATAAAAATCAAGATTGACCAGATAAATCCTACAACAGGGAAAAATTAAAAGATTAAAATCAAAATAGAGACAATTTGAAAAAATTGCTATGTTTCCATATGGCTGAATAATGGGGTCTCTGCAAGGCCTCCAGTTTGCCACCCCAGCTAACCTTGAAGGAATACCTATTAAAAAAACCCCAGGCTTCTGAAGGCCTCAAATAGCATGGCTTGCTGGCCAGCAAACTGGAAACAACAAAACTGCATTTGAAAATGGAGGTAAGACTAGATCAAACCAAAACAGTGGTTAAATGTAATAATTTCATTACATTGATTGTTTTAGTATCACGTTACTTTAGCTATTCTACTCCCGGTTTCCAGGGCACCTCAAAACTGTGTATTAAGAACTCCTTAAGGCACCTGTGGGGCCTTCCCAATTTTGAGAGTGGTTCATACGAACAGAGCTGAAGCTCTCAGCACCTTAAAGGGCAGAGATGCCACAGACTGTACTTTCAGTAATTTGGAAATTAAAATGTTCACTTTGTTAAGCTTTTACATTAATATTTCATCAAGATTAATGCAAGCCTTCAGACCTCCCAAGATACGGTTTTAGGATATGTACAGTTTAAAAACCACAAGATCAATTTTTATTGCTTTCTTTACAGTCAAAAGAGCTGGAAGGCTTTTATTTATTTTATGCAGAAGCAGACACTGGAGAAAATCTGACAGCACATTTCACTGTCAGAATTCCCTGAAATACACAAGTCAATATACAGAGAGAACAATGAAATCCTTGTCCCTGATCTCCCTAATGGAAGGATGACAAAAGGACTTTTTCTAATAGTGACAATGCTTGTGACAGTCAACTGTGCATTTCTCAAATGAGTTAAGATTATAATCTCATCCAGAGGGAGCAAAATGGTGAGCTACTGTTAGACACTAATTATAGTATTTCTTTGTTATAAACCTGGATCTTAATAACTAACACAGAGGTTAAAGTGAATAATACTGGAATGACACTGAATATTGTTTACAAACATGGAAAGAATCTAATTATAAGATCACCCCAATCCAGAATGCTGGACAGTATTTTTATGTTTGCTTTTTCATGGTTGTTTTTCAAAATTCTCAAGAACCTGCTTAGAAGATCTACTGAAAAGCTTGAGTAAATCCTCTACTCACTGGAGCATTTTTGAAGAATAAATGTTACCACTAAATCTATCAAAATACATAGTAATTAAGACCAAAACGTTTTAGTCATACAGACTGCAGTTCTAGACTTAAGACTGAGGATATTTTTTGCAAATTCTGCATCAGAATGCAGTACTGGCTTCAGGGATCTGGCTTATTAGAGGTTCTGACCTGCAACTGCATTGCAACTCTTATGGTATTTTGAATAGCTCACGTACCTGTGATCTGGAATTTTCTCTGCTAAACCAAAGTCTCCCACTATTGCTGAGTATCCATTCTCATCATGTTTTATTAAGCAGTTCTGGGGAGAAAAAAACCAACCAAACAAACAACAGAAGAGTTATTGTCCGAGCATGAAACCCATATACCATTTGTTTTATTTTTAATCTGGAACAAGACTACAAGATATCATTTGGAAGATATTAATCTATGAGCAGCTTTTGTCTGAAAGCTACCACCCTTTTTCCCTACCCTCCCCCCTGCACAATCACATGTCTGTCAAACTTAAGATGCTGCAAACAGCCTTACACTTAGTTAATAATCCACTTAAAAACTTGCTGAGAAAGCAAGCAGCCACGAGCAGCACATACCCAGCTAGGTTCTAGCAAGAATTAAGATGATTTAGCTCCCTTGCTGCTAAGCATGCAATACATGCTGTTCACTATGACACCTTAAATTTTCTCTTTACAATTTGCTTGTACCTGACCAGAATACAAGAGCAGAGCAGACACTAAATGCCTTTGTATGTTTTGCTACGTTAACTATTGACAAGGAACTCAATGCTTTGCAGTAGATTATCATCAGAAAATACAAGATCTGACAAATCTATATCTGCTTTTAAATTATCAAATAAAATTCTTCATTCCACATTATAAAACGTATTTTAAGGGAAAAGTTTAATAAGGAAAAGCTGTCAATCCTTTCCTTTAAGATGTGCCCTCCAGTGTCAGGAAGGAGGGCAGTTTAAGGACATACACAGATAATTCTGGTCTAGTAGCATCACATCACACACAGGGTATTATTGATTTATTTTTGTTATTTATTTACAACTCTGCGAAATATGCTCTGACCATTCCAGTACCACTTCTTTTCCCTTCTCACTGAATGAATCGACAGCTGACTTCCCTTAAATTTTTTGTTCTGTCCTGCAATAGGTGGAGCAGGACAGAGAATTCATTCCCTTAGCAGGCAGTACAATAGCAGTGACAGGCAGCAAAACCACTGCCGACTCCTACAGAGTGGTACCCTGCATTAATTAGATAAACAGCAGGAAACACTTTCTAGCTTTGTTGTGCTTGGATGTAAAAAAGCTCCTTCCTGACCCCAGAGCATTAGCTTGTCTGTATAACGCAGCTACCAAGAAAAGCGAGTCCCTTGTCCAAAAGATCAAGTTCAGGTCATCCCTGTTTATATTATTCAGAGATGATTGTGGCTCAGGCCATGAAGTGAGTTTTCTTCCTGCCAATTAAAAGGTTAAGCAAGCCACTCCTGCAATCCTGTAAAGAAAATGCATGCCAGCCTCTCGAAAGACACGCCAGGCTCCTGAGATGCAAAGTTTTATTTGTTTAGCATGAATCAAGTATAATAAGTACAGTTAGTTTGTGGATTCATAAACACGTACCAAGTTAAATCAGCCACGCTCGCCTAAAGAGCAGCAAAGCTTCTCAGTTACAGGCTTTGTTATCTTTTCTCAAAGAGGACATTCATTCATTCAGCTTGCCTCTGTTTCAACATTTGGTCACTATAAGTGGACTTAAAACTGAGAAGGATAAAACTTTTCTGAAAAATCTTACTCAAATGATTCAGACAAATGGGATTCCATTGTGTACCACACAGAAGCAAGCCTATGAGAACACCAGAGGTTTTGCAGTGTACAAGAATGCTGATACTAGCTTACCTAGCAAAATATCAAGTTATTTTCTGCCATAGATTTCTCATCAATTACAGATGATTCATAATTCGACACTTTTAAAAAAAGAACACCTCTCTATGATTCATAAAAGAACTAGTTTTACGAGCTAGATTTTCTTCTTGAATCACCTTTGACAATTAAAATTTTATTCATTTTGAGTAACAGGACTGCAGAAATTCCTTTTATCTTGTGGGTTTTGTAGATTAGGGTTATTCTCCAATACCCCATGTCTCCAAGATTTCAGAGGAACATTTAAATCCTGACTAAGAACTATTTTCAAAATAATTAAAAATCTGTAGAGACAATTCTACTGACCTCATGATCTGCAATAATTTACAGGGCTGCTTTGATACCAAAAGGACGCTTAAATGCAACATCAACCTGCAAACAATTTTTTCCTTCAGCTTCTTACCAGCATACAATCACATTCCATTAGACAGAAATACATCACCGACTTGAAATGAAGAATCTTACCCCCCCACACCAAGCCCCATGCAGACTCAGCTCTCAGGTGCAGCACTGAGCTGTTATACAAGTTAGATTATTCCTATATAAATCATAAACGAAACCAATAGCACATCCAGTCTAGTTGCCAAGTAATGCTGACAGCTCTGAGCTCCTTCCTGGAGGAGTGCAGGCCTTTCAGTGCAGGCCTTTCGAGAAACCAAACGGAGTGGACATCCCACCACCACGGGGCCCAGAGGTCCTTCAGGAGAGGCCAGGACACCATGACACCTAAATTCATTAGGATATATACTCCAGTACAAGAGTAACTTTTTTTACTCACACTTAAATCAGCCATAGGCAGGTGACATGTACCAGACAAAAAAAATGCCATTGTCACTACAAA
>BJBW01005472.1:105336-161226 GCA_004320125.1 Scolopax mira
GATGCTTCAGTCTGTGCTGAGATTCTCCAAGTGTTGAGGGCCGACCCCCAGCACCATACTCCTCCTCCACCATTCCCACCCCAGTGAAGCCATTACACAACACTGCACCAAACACACAGCACAGACAGTTTATCAGATTTAAGATGCAATTCGTAAAAAGGTGATTTAACACAATCCACAGTAACTGGTGGTCCACACGCACTCAATGAAGACACTTCTGAGCATTCACAATCTACCGCCAAGATAAATCAGGATCAAAAAAGGGACAAAGCTTCATTAGAGACTAAAAGGTTGGGAAGAGCTTTTAAATTTAAGCTAGTGGCAATATCTTAGTCAGAAGATTACAATAGAGCATACTGCACTGTTTCTACTGACAAAGGGATACTTCTCTGCTTCTACAAAAAGAAAAAGTAAATGTATCAGTTTGGTAGGAAGAAGTTTAACTAATTGCTTTTGGGACAGAGACATAAGAGTTCAAACCCCTCTCTAGTGCAAAAAGCCTCTCAAGAACTGTCTACAAAATGAAATGCCAAACAGCTTTATAACACGGGCTTTAAGAAAATGCTTTTGACTTACTATTTCGCTATTTGTATAAGCTGCAAGGCAATAAACCATGCTGACCTTCTCAAGCTTTCTCTTTGGACCTCTCCAGACAGGGATGTTCTTTCCTTTGGCAGCTGACACTGTCAAAGAGGGCAATATTTTACTTCGGTTGGGTCCTTGAAGGTTTTTTCCCCTGAAATGGGGACCCCATCCTTCCTTCCTGAGGCAGTCCCTTAACAGAAGCAAGGAGCTCTGTACATGAGCCCTAAAGAGTTAACAGAGCTGTTTATGCAGAGACAGATGTGAAAGAACATAAAGCCTCCTTTGTGTGTTACAGGAGCTTAACATCTGCTTTGCACAGCATAATCCTACTAAGACGAAAGCAATATTCTACTCTCCCTTTTACATCAACAATAATGCAAATAGACTCAAGAGTTTCAGAGTTAAAAATAAGTTGCTTAGATGAAGAAACCCCATCATTTCATTTTACAATATGACATACAAGCTAAACGCCTCAGAGATTTTATTGCACTCCAGAAAATAGAGGAATGCTACTGCAGTGTCATTTGCAACCCTCTGAATAACTGTTACTGAATTAAAATACTTAAAGGCCAATTGAGATGGATCAGCTGTTTTTAAAGTGCTTTTCTCTAGGAGAAACACCATTGACAATTAAATGTACAACAGGAAGTTTACAATACTAGATATGCTTTTGAAACTGAACCCATTATGTTTAAGGGACAGGCTCCATTTGGGTCTCAAAGTACCAATAAAAGTTTATTATTGTGACTATCATTAGAAATAATCATCTGTAACAGCTAATTTTTTCAGTGCAAGCCCTTTCCTGCAGTGCCAAATATCCAGACAAGAGCTTACTGTAGCACAAAGGACCTTACAACAGCAGCAGCAAGTAGGAGACTCATCAGACAAAGGTTCTGTTCATTGCTTGGGATTTACTTTGTTTTATTTTGTGTTAAACAAGCAAACAGCATACAAGGTAGGAAGTCAGGGTATGTCACTTTCAAGCCCAAAGGCAGTGAATTTCTGTTACACCAGATATTCACCAGTAATTGCTTACATGCACGATTCTGTCCCATTGTAACCGAGACTACTCCTCTCTCAATGAAAGAAGGGTGAGCCATTACACATTTACTGTGAAGTGAAAGCATATGTTGGCAGGAATACACACACATACATGTGCATGTGTGTATATATATATTTTTATAAAAAAAACATAGGCCTAGAGATTACAATTTCTTCCTAGATTTTATCATCAATGGAGCTCACAATGTTCCCTAAAACCGCTCGCAACCTGCTGTTGATTATAAGACCTTATTTTTAACTATACATAATTCTGCTAAATTAAAAGGCATTTGTATGAGGGTTTGCCTGTTTATTTTTAATCAAAAGCTTTTGTAGCAGGTTTTTGGGGAGGGGAGTGTTCAGCTGGGACAGCTCAGCTGCGTGGGAGAACAAACTTCAAATACGTGTTAAAAGCCAATTTTGAAATAATAACAATAAAAAAAAAAGTCATCAAAATTATAAGCCTATGGGTGTCATACCCTGATTTGGCACATTCACAATTTGAAATGTGATGAGACCCCTATATAAGATGCACCTCTTGCCACCTCCTACAAAACGTGGACAGGGCATTCCTGTGTGGGGAATTTGAAAGAGCGAATAAGGTGACGAGACAGGGCAGGAGGCCAAGCCAGGGGCTGGCAGGGACCACGACCAGAGTCTTGAGCCAGATTCTTGAGACTATTACAAGGATGTAAGAACTGCAAACTGCAAGCATAGCAAATGGGGAGGGGGGGGAGACAGAGCTAACCTGGAGCAGCAGAACAGGGGGAAAGCTAGAAATGGTTAAACATACTAAGACCAGAATGAAAGACAGCTTGGATAAAGCACCAAGCAGGAGCAACAGGAAGAGAGTAACTGCAGTCAGCCAGGCAAGAAGATCAAACAATAAGGTCAGGGGCAGGAACTGGGAGCAAAAAGAGGAGGAAAAAACCATGGAACAAGGATAAAAAGTCTGACTGGAGGCTGGCATTGTACACTAGTATAAAGGATTGGATTGTCAGAGTAGATATGATCAGTGGATTCACTGGAAAAATGGGCAGACTCCTAGGTGTTTGCATCTCACTGCCAAGGAGTCTCTCTTGTTCCTCTATCTATTCCTGCTCTATAGCAAAACTAGGCAATGTGCATTAGTAATACTAATTAACAGTAGCACTAAATTCTAATTAATACCACATGTATTAGTTACTGTGTGAACTAAAGCAGCAGATGCCTCCACCACAAATCTCAGGCTTCTAACCCTGCAAATGAAGTGCATAGTGCCACTGATGTTTTTCTTCTTTTTAATTGCTAGCAAGTTGCACACAACATACACTACATCAAAAAACTAATAATGTACAAAAGATGAGATGTAAAACTTTCTGTGAGAACTTTCAATTCTTCCCTTTATGCATACACATTAAGGTAAAGTCCTTAACTACATGAGCACACAGACAGTTTCCCACCTGGCACCCGTGTCTTTTAGTGACGCAATGGATTCACACTGACAGTGAATTGGGGCTGTACATAAACCACTTGGACCACTATTTTCAGGACTCTGGCCACTCTTGCCACAGAAACAGTAGGCTGAAAGAAAGGCTGGGAAGAGATGAAAAAGAAAGGCTGGGCTAAAAATGAAGGTCTTCTGTCTTGTGGCTCAGAACATTGCAATGTTGCCCCAGGATCTGGATTTTGGCCTTCCTCAACATCACAAGAGGATTCCGTGGCAAGGAAGCTAGTTTAACAAAATCATTCAGAGATTGTTGCGCATCTTGTACTTTCTCTGCCTCTAGGGGTCAAAGCCAACTATTTTATAAGTGCTATATGCTTCCAACTGCCCCTAAGGTCAGTGAGCGTATTACCTTGAACTTGAGACTGTGTCAAATACTCCAAACTGAGTCTTAAAACACATACCAAATATTGACCAATATTCTTGTTTTTAATCTGTCCTTGTAAAATTGAATTTATGCATCTCCCCCACCTCAGAGATACTGTAAGAATAAATTCACTGATATTAGGGCAATCATTGGTATAAACTGCCAAAGAGATCAATAGTCCAGGGTTTGAATGCAATGTAAATACAATGTAAACAAGGTGTTGAAGGAACTCTGTGTAGCAGCAAGAGGGGTGAGGACTTTGCTACATTCTTTTTGCAGGGTGGTCATTTCCCTGTGCCTTCACAAAAATAGTTATTTTAATTGTAGGTAGCAACAGACAGAATTTTGCAATAACAAGTCAGATTAAGAAAAAAATTACCACAATCCACCGGTTCCTATTGAAACACTTCCAATGTTTGACATTATGATTTCTGTTTTAATGACTGCATCTTCTATGACTAAGGCTGTCAGAGTTAAAATTCACAAATGAACACCAGAATCACTGGAAGACAAAGAGTCCTCATCATTCCAGAGTCCAAATTCTCTTGTGCACATTACAGTAAGCCCCAAATAAACAATTCAGAGACCTTGCAGTGAGATGGGCAGGGCACAGGGAATGGGCCAGTGAGACTGGTTGTGATAACCCAGTTATGGTCACGTGCTTAATCTCTGCATGAAGCTTTTTATGGCAAGTCAAAAGTGAGGACACCACATTTATTGGGTTAGAAAACATACAAGCCACCCTGCCTACACGCCTGCTACCTGCAGGCTGAAAACAGACCATCTGACCACGCTTACCTTCCGACAGATCTGAGTGGGGCTGTTGCTGTTGATCTGGGCAGATCAGCCTCATCAGCTACAGCTGCCTACACCCAGAGCCCGAGGACTGAACTGCTCATGACATGGGTAAAGCACCAGCTGTCTGGGCAGCACACCCTCTTCTAACAAGCGCTGCCTCTCTTTGACAGAAGGGCAGCGGGAAGGGCATCGGTGGGATGTCAGGGCTGACATCCCCTGTGGGCTGCCACATCAACTATAATGACCTACATCTACTCTTCTCTACTGTTCTTCCCTCTGGCTTTCTGCACTATCAATTGTGTCCTGCTATTCTCCCCATGGAGCAATTAGGAAGAGAGATCACCCTGCTGTATATTAATTGGCAAAACCACATATTTTTCAATCCTAGATTGGTGGGAAACTGTGACTTTTCATTCCTTAAGTTTTTACACATCCAGTATGTAATGATGCTACCGTCAGAGCAAGACAACTCTGTTGCCATAACTGACAGGATAAACTTTAAGCATTCACACCACCCACTTCAGGAATTATAGGTTTGCCAGAAAGAGAAGGAAGAAAGGCAGGCAGAAGTCCAGATCTAAATTAATTCCAAATAATTTTTACAGTAAAATTAATATTAAAGGGCTAATTTGCAATGGGCTATTGTGTTAAGTGGAATAGGTAAAGCATGGAGACATTCCTGCACAGAAAGTCTCAGTTTTATTCTGTCCATAGTTCAATCAAAGATAGCACCTTTTCTAGAAAAATACCTCCCTCTCCCCTTCAGGAAACTCAGTGTCTGTTCTGACTTTCGGCAGTCATCTAAAGCCTTGTCTTTGCCTTCATTTGATTAATAAAGCCATCACATCAGTTACTGATGTTTACCAAAGAAGGAAGAACAATATAGAACAGTATTGAATCTGCCCTTGTTCAATCCAGATCACAAGTTCTCTCCCAAGGAAAGGCCCCATCACATCTTCCTTCAGCTCGCTCACACATTGACTGTTTACTAGTAAGAATGAACAAAACTCATCCCACCACTAGTCCAAGTCTGGTAAAACACAAGGCATCTCCTCAAGCAGTAACCAAAAGTCATAGTCAGAGTTGAAAATTTTGGTGACGGGTTTTTGCTATGGTTATCATCTTAATTCTTTTGCTTTGGAACAAAGTGAATTCTTTAAAACTTAGCCAGCCAGCAGGGCAAACATTTGTCCAAAAGAAGAGTAATTTGCCCAACAGATTTAATTTTCAAGTATATTTCATCACAACAATAATACACTAATAATACTCACAAGTTCTTAGGCATTTAAGGCCAATTGTTTCATCTACTTCCCTTCCCAAAAAGAACAAGCAAGTGCATACATCACCTCATAAAATTAAATTAATGAAAACCAAAACAAAGTAAGCCAAAAACAACCAACCAACAAAAAAACCTCACAAACCAAAACCAAAAAACCCCAAGAATATGGAAAATACAGAATATAACCGATGAGTTAAACATCCATCCTGATAGCTTCTGATGTGACCCATACAGACACTATACCTTTAGTGCTAAGAATCATCCAAATATACTGTAACTGCTAGTAAATTCTTAGAGTTTGGTTTATTGTTTTTTTGGGGTTTGTGGGGTGTTTTTTTTTGTTTTCTTGATTTGTTTTTTCTTTTTCTTTTTTTTTTTTTTGTTAAATAACCCTTACTACACCCTGTGACAACAGATGAGTTTGCTGTGAAATCATACACTCCTCCCAGCAGGTGCATTTTCTAAACAATTGACGTTCAACAATAGATAACATTGAAGCATTGGTAGGGCAGCTCTGGAGAATGACACACAATTATGTAAAGCTTTGAACAGAGGCATTCACAGAGGTCTCAGGAAATGGATTTTCATACGATTAGCCATCACAGTATGTGTTATGATAAATGCTACAGGCACAGAGCTCTCCTTAGTTACTTTGGTTCCTTACAGTAACTCCACTTCCCCACTTCTAAATGTACTAAAATACATCCTGAACTGGAAAAAAAGGAGAACACCAAGTTATCTTTTCAGTTATTTTTACACATCTCTTATCTGCACATTACAATGTGACTGAAATAGAGCTTTCCAAGTATATCATGTCAAAATGATGTGACTCCAAGTCTGGGCATTTTTCAAAAATTTGATACTCTTCCTTGCAGAACTCAGCACCTTTCACTCAAAAGGATACCCAAGCAGGTATTTTATGACTTCACTGAAATATTTCTTTCACCTACCAGTTCAACTATTATGCCCCCACACACCTTGGTTAAATGCATATCATTCCTCTGTCTAACACTGCCCTGGGGTAGCTTTAAAAAAACCCCTAAACTGGATGGAGGACTAGTAGCCACTTCCATTTGCAAACACACTGTGCTGTGTTTTAATTTTTAACAGCCTAATTTTAATTAGTTTGTAATCCTAAAAAAAAAAAAAAACCCAAGTTGTTTTTAGGCTAGAGTAACATTCTTCTGGATGCTTTTGATTGAAGTGACCTTACGAAGACTTCCCAAAAACGCTTTTGTAGTACTTTCATGCTTCAAGTCCCCAGTGAGCCTAAACTAACTCATTAGCTCCAGACAACAGGAGAGACAGGACAGCAAAGCCCTCAACACAGGCTGCAATGGATGGCAAGGTGAATACTGGGGTGATCTGTTCACCAAGCTTAGTCCTCCTATGTCAGTATTTCTAGCTGAGATTGGGCTACTTCAGCCAACCAAATTCATACAAGTTGTCACCAAAGCAGTTCAAACAAATCTATGTCCATTGAAAACTCCACCACTGAAATATCATGCTGGAGGAAATTCTGAAATTTGAAAATTTTATGCAAACTGTTTTGATATTCCTGACATTAGAAATGCTGAATTAGTACTGAAAGGTCATTCTTCTTACTGAAGAAAAATCTGTGAAATATATGGGGAAACAAAAACAAGGAGATTTTAAAGTGTTTTTGTAATGATCTCCTCAATTTGGGTTCTTATATGGTTGACCCCTTCCAAATGCTAGATTGTTATGCTTAATTATCTGGGGATTTAAATACTTTACTGAACCGTAATTCAGAATTAAAAAAAAAAAATGCTATGGCTGCTTTCTGAGAAATCTTAATCTGAGCTTGTTTAAGGAATGACCTTCATTCAGGATAGTCATTTTTCCAGTTCCCATATAAACTATCAACATGTTTTGATGAAAGTTTTAATCCTATAAACTGTATTTCAATTTGTTTTTCAAAATGTCTTCAATCACACTTTATATAATAAGAGTTTTCTGCTGGATGGAGGAGAAAGAATCAAACACCCAGTTATATTACCTCATTTAAAAGTTCCTTCATTTTATAAACGGTACCTTAGATGTAAGGTCTCGGTGGAAAATGCCTTTATAGTGCAGATAACTGATTCCCATAGCAATGTCATAGGCCAGTTTCACCCTCACTGTCCAGGGCAGATGCTGGTTGCTGTCTAATAGCTGTTCCAGGTTACCACAGTTGATGTACTGAAAAGACAAAGCAACATTTGTAATTAATTACTTAATGTCATGCATTGTCAGGAATGTAAAATTCATTATTACACAATTGTCCTCAGCTCAGCTACACATTAAAAACTTTTTCTTCTAGACAAGCACCAAGTTTGCAAGTGTCTCACCACTGCATTATTTGGTATTTCAGTATTCATATTTAAAGAGGACCTTCAAAAACACAACATAATATCACCCTTTCATTTCAGTATGAGGAAAATTAGGGCAAAAAGGATGAAGAGCTGGCTCTCATGCAGAGTAAGTCAACAAAGAGAGGGCTAAGTATCCAAGTGTAGGTCATGGAACATGATCAAGTTTCCAGGTATCAATTCCCTAAACTGAAGCCACATCAAAGAAAAATATTACAAGACGTTACTGTAAGTTACACTTTTTCATTGCTGTATCTACAAGTCCTAATCAGCAATCTGATTCCCACTGTGTGCAGTATACCACATCAACTCCATCAAATGGTAGCCTTTCACAAGAAGGGACTTACATTAGGTATAAGATAAATGCTACAAGAGGCAGTGAAACAAAGCAGCAACCAAATGGTGCTAAGTAATATAACCCAGGGTTAAGACACGGCAACTCCACTGCTTCTCAAATAATCATTACAGCAACACTGGGCTTATGCTTTATGTATAGACCCTTTACACCACAGCAGCAGCTACGGCATGTTTGAGTGGCTTCTTGTTTCACTCCAAGGAAGGAGGAAAAACCTGGCAGCAACACTGCAGTGACTTCTCTCAAGAAAATCCTAGCAAAGCAGACAGGATAATTTGCTCCCAAGCCTGGTCCAAGCATGTAATACTGCTGCAGGCTGCACCAGACAGTTCTCCAATTCTCTCTCAAGAGGCTTTCCGCTTTCCTGCATCATTCTCCCAGACAAAACATGTGCCACCACTATCATGCTGAAATAAAAATTGTAATTGTCACTCTTGTTATTTCAGAAACTTTGAAATGCTCATATTTTGTTGGGTTTCTTTGTGTCCTGGAGCCCAGGGCACAAGGCACACAGGAAGCACACACAGTGCAGTGGGGATGGAGCTGATCTCCCCAGACTATGGTATAGCAAGGGAAGGGTACACATAAAGCAGATTACTAACTAGTAAGTCTCCAAAAAACACCTTCTTTACAGTCCAACTCTGTGTTTTTCTGAGCTCATGGGTTAGTTTTGAAGACCATTTTCAGCAGACAAATAGCAACCTGTGAAACTTGCGTAAGAAAGGTAAAATTAATTGTTTGGGCAGATGATGCACAAACCTACTTTAACTGTGGCAGAGCTTACCGGGAGGGGGCACCACGAAGCAGCGTGGGGCTCCGCTGCTGCCCCGGGCTCCCCGGGGAACCGGGCTCGGCCCAGCCCCGGCCCAGCAGCAGCTCATCCCACCGGCGGTCCCCGACGTGGCCCCCTCTCTGTCACAGCAGCTCTGGCCAAGCCGGGAAGGGCACAGGCGGCACAAACCATCCTCACCCTCAGCATCTGCTTTTCTCCTTTTAAATAGGAACCTGGTCACGGTGCTGCGCATCCACCTTTTGTCCTTGAGCAACAATCAAGGCAAAGGGCGAGTACGAGAGTTACTTCTTTGTATTCAAGTGTTCTTCAAAGATGATTAATTAGCCCCAATCTGGGCCAGACTGTTGATAGATATCAGCTACCTTCTCATATCAGAGGAGGCAAGCTCACAAAAGGTGCCTGGGTCTAGGAAATGCTCCAATATTTAGCAATTTTATGTTCTTCTGACTACTTCAAGATGCTGTTTCTTATCTTTTGCATTAGACTAGCAGGAGGAGAAAGAGCGTGATGACATACAGGAAAGTAGTTCAAAATCAGGTACAGAGAAACAGAATGCTTCCTCTCGTTGACTTTCTAGACCAAACAGGCAAAAAGTATTTGTATTTTACAATTGTGCAAGGAAAGCTCTTGAGCTCTAGAGAGTGATCTGACTGACATTTTAAAATGCCCTGTCATGTATTTAAGTAGTGTAATTTTCGATCAAACTATTCTCTTTTGTGCCGAAGTCAAGATAATTTAATTACTCTGAAATTTGTGCTTAGCGCATATCATTTTGCAAAATAAAATGCCTGCTGGCTCCTCTCCAAAAAATCAGGCAAACAAGACTTAACACAGCAATGATAAAAATCAAATGTTTTTGGCCTGCTCTAGCCCAGGCACTGCAGCTGGGGGTGGGGTGGAAGGGAGTTGATCAGATGACTCCACTGGAAACTAGAAATTGCTGGTGCAAGCCAGAGATCTGAAACAACCTGGCTATTATGGTAGGAGTTTATGTGTCAGGAGAACAGAGCAGCTCTGGAACAGGTCACTTGGAGACTATGCAATCTTCATCCTTGGAGATTTTCAAGACCAACTAGACAGAGGTGCAACCAAACTGACAATGTTGGAAACAACGATGTTTGAGCTTTTCCAGTGTTGATCTTTCTCATTGCTTTTATTTGAACCCCTAAGGGAGCTAGGTGACCTCATAGAGGACTCAAGAAAACGAAACAAAAACAAAACACTGCTCAATATAATTATCTCTTCTTTTTTTTTTTTTTAAGTGTGATAGCAACTTGCAATTAAGGCAAAAATGGTGAATAAGATTTCTATGTTAATTTCGTATGTATTCTCAGTCTCCTTTGACAAGTGCAGGCAGCACTTCTCATCCAGCTATGTTCCAGTCAGAACAATATGGAGCAACCTGGAACAGAAGGTGCTAAAGCACCTAGCTCAATAACCCAATTAGAAAGTTATACTTATCAATTACCTCAAACCATTTAACCTTTCTTACTGGGCAGTAACAGACCATCCATATACCACCATCATACTTGAATACATCGGCAAGAGAATGCAAGGGGGGAGGGAATTGCTGACCTGGCTTTCTATTTTGGTTAGGGTTAAACTGTGCCATACCATGACAGTAACTGCTCCAGAAATGCTAATAAATAAAAAAAGCAACCCATAAGAGTATTGACATGTATATTGAAATAGCTAGCTACTATTTTGAGCATGCTCGTGCTTTCCCTTTCAATAAAGTGGCCTACTGATTTGATCCATTGCTGCCACATTGGTGAAGTGCATCTAATATATCTATTCCCCAGCACCCTTCCAGCCAAATTGGCTTGCAGGGTCATTCACCCATCTTAACTGCAAGGATTCTAGCACAGGCTGGGTGAAAATGGACACACACAGAGGACACGGCACGTATGAGCTGCAAGAGCAAGAATCAAACCTGACTTTATCCTAATATAAAACCTACCAGGCCTCCTATCCAGAACTGTCACCTGGCAAGTGCTCAGACCTCATTTATTAGAGATGTAAGTTCTGGTTTTGGCTCTAACTTCTAGTGTACTTCTATGAAGCTCAGCAGGTTAATCATCAGATGAACAATTGAACTAACATTTTTTCTATAGAAATCTTTAAGTTATCGATCTCAGTTTTTAGCTGGCCAGCAGGTGAAATTTGCATGCAGAGCCCTGAATTGTCCCTAAGGCAAGCACCGCACAGAGTTCAATGCTCCCTCAGTGTCACACAAGTAATCCAATTCTTCCGGTCACTCAGGCTGATAATGCAAACAGCCAGCCTGATGGCCTATTTTTTTCCAGAGTCCTTCAACAATGCCTCTGAACAGATGCAAAATAACGTACATTATTTCCTAATTGCTAATGCAACTGAAAGAAAAATAATTCTCAATTGCTTACTAGCACAAACCAGCTCTGTGCAGTAAGAATATCCTTGCCACAGGAGAGTAAGTGCACCTCTCCCAAAGAGAATACTGGATTTTATTTTGTCCCTGGAACATTTCAGTGGTGGTACCGTAAGGCTACAGCACGCACATCAGCTCAAAGCATTATTCTGCTACAACAACAACAGCCATTGCGTCAGTGTACAAGCAATTGGAGCAGAGATCTGATCAGGCTTTGACAATGAAAGCAAAGGACACTACATTTCATAAAGAGACCTCACAGCTAAATGAAGCAGTGTTCAGACCTTTTCAAACTCTCTATCCTCAGGTTGCACAGAAACAGCTACCCATTATTCCTACTGCTAGCCTTTTGTCATGTAACAGGACACCAACAGGCAGTTTATCTGTTGCCAGAGTCTAAAAGTAACTACTTTAGGTTGTTTATTATTGCATTTATTACAAGCTTAAGCCAGCAAATTGAACACTAGTTTAAAAGACCATTTTAGGTCACAAAAACATTTTTTCCCTACAAATTTATCCATGGTAGGAGCTATCCATCGTTGCTAGAACAAAAGTTCAGCAAAACTGTATTCGTTCCACCTCTCCCAAACCTTATGAGGAAAGAGGGCAGTAGCTTCTCAGAAAAACAAGTTCCCCAGAAGCTCAGCCAAGCACAGGCAGTTTCTGGATCAAAGAGCGTTGAGGAGGCATCCAATGTTATAGCTTAATGCTACAAAATACAAAAGCAGCAGCATATAATCCTTTCCCACACAACAGTCAGGTCATAGGGAAACATGCCATTTTAATTTAAGAATAGGATAATAGGACTTCTTCCTTGCAAAAGACACTTGTAGTTACATTATCAGACTCAAGCATACGAAATGAGGACTGGAATGAAATTCAGCATGTAATGGTACTTAGACACAGCATTATATGCTTCATTTCAAGAAACTAACTTCAGCTGTCAGATTTTAGCCTTCAAAAATCAAACTGAAGTTTTGAACATGCTAATAGGAAAACTAGAAACTTTTAAAGAAAAGGCACATTAGATTCACAGGATTCCAGACATTATTGCTCAAAAACAAAGACTTCAAGTATTGCCAAGTCTGAGGGGGAAGACTGAAGGGAATCGCAGAGAGTCTTCAATGCTACTCTGAAAACCAATGATGTTTCAGTATGTAGGTCTAACATGAATAAATCACCAGATACTGCAGAAGAAAGCCAGAAAAAAAGTTGGCCTGCTATTTACCAAGCCTTTAAATGTCACTGGTTGCCATTTAAAACAAATAACCACAACACACCCCTATAGGATAGCCCAAATTTTGCCAGAGTTGTTAAGAAAAGTAGGTGTGAAGAGCACATTTAGGATGACACACCAAATGAGGTAAGTAAAGAATAAGAGCTCTGGGGACCCAGAACACTGCAAGACAAACACAGAGGCAGCAAGAAATTAATATACTGGAGAAACCCAATGAAGAAAGCAGGCAGAGAAGCAGAAGGACAGAGAAACTAGAATCACAGCTGTAGCACCTTCGTGTGGAGAAGTAAGAGATGTCAAACCAAGAGCCAGACTAGATAGTTGGACTCTGAACAGAGACCTGGAAAGCAAAATAGTAGCATTGCAGACATCATGGACAGATGCATTGAAGCAATGTCACAAGAGACAGAATTTGTCTGATTTCTAACACTGGAAGTGAGAAAGTAACTCTCATGCCTAATAAAAGACAGTTGAGATCTTTTCTCTTACTCAATTTTCTGCAGACGTTAAAAAAAAGTTTTAAACCACTCATTTCAAGGAGGACACAACCCAGTCTTCCATCCTTGTATGTTTAACAGTCATCTGTCACGCTCAGCACTAAGTGACTATTTTGAAGGCTTCTGGCTGCAAGACAACAAGCCGATGTACCCTTCTGCCACAACTGACATAATTAGCTACAGTAGGAGGACTGGAAATTTCCTCATTTCCCCCAACTGTTTTCATTAGTTTCAACTGTGCAGAACTGGAAAAGAAAGACAGTATCATGATGTTCAAAACTACAAGATGAGGTTCTAGAAGTTGCTGCACTGAGACTGACTCCCAGATTAAATTGAACCTGTCTGAAGTTGGTTAAAAGACCTCCCCTTGGTAAAAAACAAATAAAAAAATAAAAAAATAAAAAAACCCAGCAGTTAAAAAAAATATAGCTCACCCAAGTACCCAAACCACCTCACCCAAGTACCTCTGAGCAGTAACCTTCCATTTCCATTAGATACCTAACACATTGATTGCACCAAACAAAATAAATTAAATATTAAAACAGAACAAGTTGGCTGTTTAATTTGGGATGTATATTTTTGGACAGCAAGTGAACGAACGTTGCCAGGGAGCAAACCACAAGTACTGAAAGAGTCAGAACATGCAGGTGAAGCAAACATATTTCAGAAGAAAACTCAAAACATTTTCATGAGAGACCAGAAGGGCTCAAGTGGCTAGGAAAAATAGCCTGATTGAAAGAACAGAAGAAAAGCCAAAAGTCATCCTCTAAAGGCCACTTTTCTTTCCTGCTCCTCAGTTGCTGAAAAGCACAGGGAAAAAATGTCTGTGAAGTCAATTCCTCTTCTACTTTTCAACCAATATAAACAGCTCAGTTCTTTAATCCAAAATGATGCATTTTCTTTAAGAGTTAACCATTACAGGATTAAAATAATTTTGCTTTTCAAAGGTGTCAGCTATCCATAGAGGGGAGGGCAAGCTTCCTCATGCAATTGCTGTAATATGGTTACTCATCACAACTCGGGACCAAAAGCCAGTAAACACAACACGACCCACCTCTGTTTCTTCTTCCCTGTAAGCTGCAACACTGATTGATTCACTGGCTCCTCCTTCTAAAAAGGCATGTACAGGCATGGCTTATTTTATAAGGGCAAACAAGAATTAACATGCAACAACTCGGGAAGGAGCTATAATGAAAACCATTTGTTGCATTCCAAACGTTTAAGTGCTGGCATGGAAAAGAATATGGCAAAATTTGTCTTCCTTTAATTCTCTACACCCAAGAGCTCTTCTAGTCAGCAAGCTGAATTTATCCCTTTCCTGTCATTCCATTCAATCAAAATTTAATGTTCATTTGCTTGCGTGCTGATAGAAAAAGATTACTGTAAGTAAGGCTTCAACTGCAGACCCATAGCAACAAGGCGCTATTGCAACCCATATGTATGAAGGGTTTGAAACACTTGAGGAAATAAGCTTATTTTGTTGGAACCGGAAAACACTCCCAGTATATCTATACAAACTGACCTTGATAACCATTTTTCCTGTAATTATAATAGTAGAAAAAAACAGAAAGCAAAGAAGGCCTAACAAAAAACCTGCATTTATAATCTGAAGTCACAACCATTTGGATTCTAAGTAGAGCCTAATTTCAGTGCAGATAAGAATCTGGGATATGGCAAACTAGCAGTGGCATAAATTAGCACACAGGCACAGAAGAGAAAGTACCTTGTTGCTGACACAGGCAAGAGAAACAGCATCTCCACAATAACACTTCTGTTAAGAGCAGAAGGCTGTATCCACAATGACAGCATTTTGAACATACTACACACTCAGTTCCATATAGAAGCAAGCTGTAGCCCCTGACAAGGAGCCTCTTACTTAAATAAGATTTTTTTCTCACTTTCCCCACAAATATACCAGCAGTAGCAGCCCACAGATTATATGCCTGCAAGATTCCAGAAAAATCATAGAATTGTCTACGTTGGAAGGGACCTTTAAGATCATCAACTCCAACCATCAAAATAACCTGTTTGCTTCAATTTTTTTTGAAGTCTATAAACAGCTACAAGGATCTACTGAGAGCTAAAGTTATAGCACACAAACACCTCTCACAGTACAAACTTTGTTTAAATTCTGCACAAGGAATATTGGTTTTGAGCTGTTTCAGAGGAGTGCTTTTCCAAGCCTCAACACTCCAGCTGTGCTGTAATGTCCATTTACATTTGAAGGTGCTCAAACACTTTATTGGCAATTACAGAACGCACCAAGATGCCCTATTAATATTGGTAGGCAAAAGCAAACATTAAAAGAATTTTCTTGTACAAACTCAGTTTCTGAATGGTTTGGATGGCTGATAAATAATGATGAATTAATAAGTGTGTTGTAGTTTCACTTCCTTATTTAAGAGTATGTTTCCTGGGGTACAGAGTGAAGGGGAAGGGAAAAGGGGGAGAAAAAAGCACTACAAACGAACTGAATTTACTGGAAAATATATAAGGAAAAAAATCCCAGACAAAAAGTTAAAGGGCCAGCATCACAGTATCTATCTGGACTGCATCTCTTCATACACATAAGTAAAAGGAAAATCTAGTCCTCAAGGCAGTATTCAGGTTTCTTCCCCTCTCTCTTTCTTATACCATTACAGTTGAGAAGTTTGCATCTTCTCACTCTTATTAACCTAGACAAATTTCCAGGACATCAGAAAGCAAGAATATAAGAATTGCAGGGCTTGCAGTTCAAGAACATTTTTCTTTTCTGCTTGAGACAACAGCCAATGGTCCAGACTTGCAATGAGTGTCAAAACACCAATACTAAAAATACTCCCCCCAAAAACCCCACACAACACACACCCCACCCGTGTGGGTGCAACACACACATGCAGGGGAGGGAGAGAAGGAATAAGACAATGGAGCTTGCTGTTTGCAGTTCAGCATTCATCTGCCTCTTATCTTAATTTTTTCTATCCTTGAGACATTCAGAGGAGGACAAAGAGGTTACCATGAGCAAGATATTTAGCAAATGTTCCTCAGAACACAACATATTTAGATAATAAATAAAATAGGTTCATTGTGCACTATTGCAGGCTCTGAAATGATGAAAGAAGTCAATCCAACATATTGCCTATGTAGCCAAGATATTTAAAAAAAAAAAAGAAAAAAAAAAGGGGAGATTTAACCATGAGTTGTTAAGCTCATACACGTGCATTTAAGAAAAAAAATAGAATTCAAAAGCTTCAACATCCAGAAGTTCTCACCAAAATAACTGGCAGGTGACCATTTCTGATCTAGCACGTGCATGCATAAATACAAAATACAGACTGTGCCCCTAAAGCTAGACTCAAAGTCTTAGCTTCTGTCTTTACATAAGCATTTCTTTAGTGTATCCAATTATGGTACTTTTTATGGCTGAACTTTCTTCTCTGTGAGAACCCACCCTTCTCTCCTTGGCCTAACCACAAACTGCAAATGCATCTAGTAGTTTCCCTGTGCCTTCAGCACAATGCAGTGCTCACACAACTTTCATTGCTTGCCTGCTTTTGGTAAAAGGAGAGACTTTCTTTCCTTTTGTAGAGGAGAGTTGTCCTCAACCTGTTTAATTTACCAACCCACCGCCAGCCCACAGTAGGTTTTTCCTTTAACTGATCTGCCAGCACTTCCCTCCTGAGGAGGAGGACTATAAGGCCAGCTTTGATCCTTCACAAGCCAACACTTTTGTCATCTGTTTCCCACAACTGAACTTTTTACTGAAGCTTTTTGAGATTCAATTCTACCTTTCTGTAAAGCAAGGAACCACCTCAACCTCTCTTATTCTTCTAATTCTGTACATGTACATGATAGGAAATCACTCTTTTAAAAAAAAATGCATTTTGGGGGAATTGGTCAAGTCATATCAGGCACACAACCACAGAAAGACACACAATTTCAGTAATTAAAGCTTCCTCCTGTCCTCAGAGCAAGAGATGCAAGCAGGTACAGCAGCACTTAACTTCTTATCCAACTGAAGCTATGCAACAGGGGCCCTTGCATTGTGTGGGGCTAACGGTATAATCAATCCAAAAAACTACGTAAAAAAAAAAATCCTCTATTATTTAATGCTTTTCTGGAAAGCCTAGGTCTTTGATCACACAACAGACACAATCATTAGGCTTCATTCATGAAAAAGTAAATAGCCATCAGATGCAGGAAAAAAAAAATATGGAAAGATCACCTAACTTAAATGAGGTCCTTTACATGCCTTCCAAGAACCTGACTTCTGATATTTAAGCACTCAAAATTGCAAAGCTACAAATCAGGCAGACTTAGCTGAAACTCATGCAGAGGCCTGGATCATTTTTGCTGGAGAAAGAGCTAAAGGGTCAAACACACCACATACGCCACAACATCAGGCTGCAGGACTATGAACTGGAGATGGAATTTCAGCCAGAACACTAAATTTCCTGCCTCCTGTCATTGAAAGCCAGGCCCCCTTGTGTGATTTTAAATGGACTTTTTTGGTATGTGCAGCACATCAAGCTGTGTTTGGGACTGAAGTCTTTTTTCCTTTTAACTAATTCACCAAAATATTTGGTTCCCAAGGAAAATAATATAAACAAAGTAAAGAATATGTACTTTGTCTTAACTTCTGTGAAATAACTTCACCCTTAGACAGTTTTTTTGTGTTACTAAGTAATTCATGATGCCTTAAAGTTATAGCATAAGGTTTAAAGAGCATGCCATTTTCCAAGTACCAACACCACCCTCCCTTTCCTATAAGCTTTTGAAACTCTGCTTACTTTGAACAGTCTAATTTACTTGTTACATGTACCATGTTTAGCTTTAATTATGCATCCACTGGTGCATACAGATGAGTCAGGTTTACTTCTATCTTTAATCAGCCTATTTTAACGCTCACGTACAAGGTACAGTGATGGGGTACCAGAGTCTGCAACTCCTCAGTGTTGGAATAACTAATCATCTAGGCTCAGTACAAGTGCCTACAGCATTATTTCAATGAAAATGAGATGTCTTTAGCAGATAAAGCAGCATGATGGTGGTCACATCCTTCTAAGCCTCACTCACTCTTGTAACTAATACAAAGTTAGGGCAGACATGCCTCTCCCCAAATCAATACAGTTAGTTATTCTAACACTCTCCAGTCAATACTGCATCAGGGTATAGTTACTTCTAGAGCTACCCATGCTTCTTGACAAGGAACAATGCCACAGGAGTGGGTCTCTTCAATTCTGCAAGCTGGGAAGCACCAGGCATATAAAGCCTTTCACAGGTGTATCTCTCAGGTTGAAGAAAGACATGCTGTACTCCTCTAAAGAGAATTAATCCATGTGAGAATGAGAACACCACTTTGGAAGTGAAACAATATGATGCCTTGCATAGCACAGAGAGAGGATAAGGTCATCAAGCATCAATTTACATTTGCCGAGAGTGCATTCAGCCAATTTCTATAAACTAAGGAGAACCTAAGTGAACTGTTACAGCAAAACCAAAAATGACAGTCCATATGCTGTGAAGAGTGCAAAACTGAGACCAGATATGGCTCAAGTGTTGACAAGTATTTTTAAAATTCTATCATGAACAATCAAACGATGAAGGAAAGTGTCTGCACTGAAAGCAGTTTATTAAAAAAAAAAACCAAACCCACTGCCTTTCAAAATGATCCAAGATGTACTAGGAATCATTTTGTAAGCTACACAGAAACAAGCAAAAGCACAAGGTTTGCACATGGTGCTGGACAAGGCTATTAAAATAACTTCTTTCAGATACATACACACATACAAGTACCTAATATTAAAATCTATAGATATCTCTTTTTAATGACAAAATAATTTAAGCAAAAGCAAGAAATTATACTTTGATACAAGAAGCCTGAAGCACATCCCAAGGTTTATCAGTTTAAAGATTGAGGATTTTTAAAATTTCAAAAAGACATTGCTAGAGACATGGTTTCCCATGTTATAAACACATTCATCTTGGAATATTAACAGAAACTTCCTACCTTTTTGGGTCTAAGAAAAGTCCCTGTTACCTACATCTGTTTCCATTCACCAAAACAGCTGCTGTATGTGACAAAGGTGACACTTTCAGTTCTTACCAAGTTAGCCCTGGTGTTCACAGGCAATGAAGTAGAAAGTGCAAGCAACAGACTTGTCTTTCTGTACACATTCAATTGGTTGAATTTTTTTAACCCAAAAAGATTGAGCTGATATTCACATGTGCCAGAAGGCAGGCACACTGTAATAGAAATTTTGGCATCTTGTAGGTTCACCTTAACTCTTTTCCTGAAAGTAAAAAGACTCCACAGTTCTATGCATTTTTTAAAAGGATGATAGAATTAACTAGGTATTTCAAAGCATCTGTTAGTTTGCAACAATTTTTCTGTGGAAAGTGCTTTTTTTCAAGAAAAGAGACAAAGCACTGTGCAGATAGTGAACAGTCCTAACAGACATCTTATGCAATGCATTCATTATATTTTAGTACTGAAAAAAACTGTTGCAATGAAATGGAATTTCTCACCTTTTACATTACAGACTAGCCTAGTCCGCTGAACACCTGAGTTATTTCCCACTCTGTTTTAAATGCTACTTCTGCCATCACCATTACTCTTCTTCTCAGTTCCTACAGCGAATTTCTCAGACAGTCCTCAGTCATTAAGGGGGAACACAACCACTGCCACATCAGACAAAGGTTACCATTACTCTTCTCTGGAGATCAAATCCCTGGGGTCCAGATGAATAGTTTTCTCTTGAACCTGAAGCAGGTATATGTAAAAACCTGACTCTTAATGACTCCTGTAAGGGAAAAGCTAATGAACCCAAACAACCAAATTAACAGAGGAAATAATACAGATGTGTGCTGTCTGGACTTCCAGTCCTACAACAAGGCAACAAAAGGGGCGAGCAAAGAGCAGTAATAGGCACTCTAGTTTTATACCACATAACCATTCTTGTCATCAAAGCATACCTTCCTGGAATGAAATATATTCAGTTCTAATACTTAAGCCATACCAGGAAGGGTATAAACTAACCATAGTTTAACAGAGGACCTGATGCCTCTGACGAACTTTCAGGAGGATTAAACTTACACTTCTGGTACTTGAGTTTTATACCTGCAAAGGCCCAGGTTGCCTCTACACATCACACCTTCCAGCACCAGTACAGCATCACTGAAAGAACTTCTTCCTATTCCCAGGGAAGCATATAAAATGAAACTGTAGTTCTAACAAATGCTACCAAAAAAACCCCAAACATATGAGCTAAGGACAAAAAGAATAAAGCATGCAAGTATTAATCCACAGGTCATGCTATTCATTGGCTGAGAGATCATAAGGATCAATTTAATCTGCAGAATTGTACACATACTTAGAGTTCTTACAAAGTTTAAACAGCAGTCCTTCTGCAGCATCCTAGAGCCAGAAGGCATTTAAAAATGCCAGCTGTTGGCTGCTGAAAATCATCTGAAAAACATCCTTTGTCATCATAGCACGCTAGTCTTTTTTTAAAATTACTTCAAAGTAAATTCTGCTGGGTTGTTGTTCTTGTTGTTTTGGGTTTCTCTATTCCCCTAAAACTCATTCCCCTAAAACAAAGTTATTTAGAATTAACAGGTATTATTTCTCAGAGCTATAAACAAAAACATCCAAGAGAAAGTTTGCACAGTTGCTCACTTCATTCCTCCAGAAGTCACAGCAGTTGCCAGTTTCAAAAGACCATAAGTAAATAGCTTGACATACTGCCTGAGACCTCTAACACACTCAAGTAAGATACTTTATGTAGGCAAATGAGACTAAATTGGACCAGAATTAGGGACAAATCTGAGGAAAGGATGGACCAAGATATCTCTACATTTTCTCTACCTGTCTGGTTTTCCTCCTGTTGAGTTTTCTTTTTTCAATGCTAGTCAGAAAGACTATATAAAGTGCATAAGGAAGATTTCAATAACCAAGGGTAGCTAATGAAAAGCACAAGATATTAAGGAATACAAACTGATCTGGAAGCCTCTAATTAGTGTGGCTTGAGTGTAAATATTAAGTAATACCTAAACCTTTAATCTTACATGAAGTAAAGGTCTTTAAATTGTGGGGGTGGGGTTGCTAGAAATCGGAGAGCAGTATCCAGCAGATGAGCAGCATTTTTTAACAGGATGAAGTTGAGAATCCCTTCATTTCTTTTCATTTTCTACTTTGTGCCACCTTTAACACAACTTTCATCTTCTTTTCAGTTGTCTCCAAGTTCAGGCTAATCAACTTAGCACTGCAGCTATTCTCTTTTTTGAGGGACAACCACCAGACCCATCTTATCCAGGAACTAAAACCTGAGCTGGTGAACAGGTAATACCTAAACTGGGAACAATTCCTTTGCTGCACAGATATTTGCAGAATGACTGACAATAGGAACTACAGTTCTAAAGACACTGTTCTCTGTGTCCACTCATCACATGGGGTAGCCTCCTGTGATCACCAAAGCTGAGTTAAATATTTGCAGTGCTACAGGAGTAAAACTAAAGTTATTTAAACAATATGAATCACATTGGAGGAATAACAGTAAGGATCAACAAGTGTTACAGGATATGGGGGAGGAGAGAGCAGGGAAGGAATGGTGTTCCAGGGCTTTTTAAAACTCTCAAAAGTATGCAGTTGCCATCTGGAAGGCAATGTAGGCTGACAATTTTTGCTGTAGCATAAGGGTTTGAAAGAGGAGACCTTAGTGATGTCTGTCTAATTTTAAGTTTTTAATACTTTTTCTTCCCAATCAGAAGAAAATAACCACTAAAAAGGAAGGTCTCTGAAGCCCTGAAACTCCACTAATTGCATTGATAGTTCACTTTTATTGCTGTTGGGAGGAAAAGCAGAGAAGGCAAGGTTTCAATTCTCACAGAGGAACTTATTGAAAAATAGCCTCTCTTCAAAAGCCACAGGCTCTTTCATTAAGATGAGCTTTTGCAGTACAAAAGGGATACACTGTGCAAAGAAGAAAAAAAAAAAGTCTTTTCCAAACTGCTACATAACAGCATTCTTGTCTCAAAACAATGAATTGTGTGCCTGATGGAAAAAACAGCAGTGTTAAATTCAGTAAGCTATTAAGGTGCAATATGTTAAAATAGCCCAATAGCAATTATCTTGCCCAAGATAAAAATTAACTTGTCTGGAAGGATTTCCGTAGTAAATTTTTTCCTGGGATTTATGACACAGCTATAAAAAAATTAGTTGAATTGAAAATCTGCACAAGTTCAAGGAATTTTGTGGAATCTTTGAAAAGTTAAAGCAGCACTGAAGACTTTTCTTATGGCACTTTTTGCCACATACACCTGCATTAAACTCTGCTGTCTATACTGTATGTTGCCAGCATGTATTATTGCAGACACCACCACTCCAAGCACCCAGGATACTTTTCAGACTTTACGACACTTTCACACACCCCTGGGACGCAGTACCTGTAAGGTGCAGCACGTGAGGCAGCTGATAAGGAGAAGGCACTGAATGGGATGAGCTGGAGGAGCCAGGTGCACAGAAAGGCTGGCTTGCCCCTTACATTTATCTCACAATAATTCCAATTTCACATATACAGCACCTTAAACCCAAGGATGCCCAAATATATTCTTAGACCCATAAAACATTTAATACCACACCAGATACTTGGGGTGGAATCAGCAGGACTGGCTAGGTACTACACCAGCAAAGGCAAAGACTGAAAGACTGTAGGAGAGGCATGTCAGGGAGACAGCAGATCCAGCTGCTGGCTAAAACAGTATTGTCCACCCCTCCATCACATCACGGTTCCTATCATACTACCCTGGTCCCCATCTGAGAAAGCTCCAGTGCACGTCAGATCCCACAATGAGCAAATAAAGCTAGAGCTTCAGATTGTGACAGGAGACATCTAGTGCACTTTTTTACTATCATTCAGTATGAATTAATAGCCATAAAGCTCCTGTTGTAACAATTAGCTATTGTGTGTGAAGCACTGCAATTTCAAGATATCCCAATCATACATAACCCTCCCTTCTTCATCTTCTATACACACAGCTGTCAGGGCTTTTATTTCCTTCAAGAAGGAATTATCAAGCTGTATGACTCGTACTGTGCATATATATACATCTAATTATAACAAGAGTTAAGCCTAACCTCTCTCTTAGAAATTCAGATAAAACTGCTTATCAGAGTTCAACAAATAATTTTAAGATCTGCAAGAAGGTATATTAATTGGCTTTTATATGTTTTGTATATATGTTTCTTTTTTATGCTATGTTATCTGCTTCAGCGTAATAGCACACGCCTATAGAACCTGCAACACAAATTTGTTTGCCTCCCATCTAAAACGGATATTTGCTCATGCAGCCATTCCTCAGTAAACACATATGGGATAAGATTGTACACTATTTTAATTAAGCCAGGGCTGCTCCACACTAACTGTCTCATGGCTTCATGTTCCCCGGAGTGGAAACCATTTGCTAACCTCCCAGCAGCGGCTCAGGTCTGGTCTCTGAACACTCAGGGGCACCTCATGCCAACTGACACTGGAGCCTGTACTCCTATGCAAGTTTCTCCAAGTCTGAGGATGCTGCTGTGTGCCAGGAAATTAAGAAATGGAAGCAGAGGTGTCAGATTAGACCGGAAAAAAAAAAAGAGAGAGGCTTGAAGGAGAGGCCGAAATGAGGTTTGGAGAGGCAGGAAGCACTGCAGATTCTTGAAGCTACAGACACAAACCACTAGCTACAGATTAGAGCTGAATACTGAGAAAGGAATAGCCAGTTCCTGGTTTTACAGAAAATGAGCACAGCAAATAAGTGCCCGTCAGCTCAAAGTTAGTGAGGCAGTCTAACGCCTGCCAACTCATCTGAGCAGGACACCTATTAAAACATCTACTTCACTTACCTTAAATATTTCTTAACTATGTGCTTGCAAGGACAGGTGTCACTGCCAGCCTAAACCATTCTGGACTCTAAAGATAGATACTGAACTTCTTCAAAAGAGGAGTATGCCATGGCTTCTGGCTTGAGTAGAACTTCAAAAATAATATTGGATTTTCAAAACTGGTAAGACTGGGGATTCAGAACAAGGTCAAAGTCCTAGTGCAGCCTATAATTAAACAATTCCATTCTTATTTTGAAAAAACCAAACCAAAACAAACAGAAACTGCTTCTTGCCCAACAGTTTTAAAAACAAAAGCCACTTGAGAGAGGACAATTAGAACAATGTAAAATGCTGCCAAAAGGGAAAAACCCAAGGCCTACACATGATCAACACGTTCCTCAGCAAAAAACCTGCTCTGCATGATGCACTGTGTTTAGCCTCCTCTATGTTTAAACATGTAAGAAAAGAAACCTGTAACACTTCATACTGCCTTCTAATAATAAAGTGCTGTATATTATTAATGTAGCCTCTTAACAGGCCTATAAAATCTCCAAGGCTCCTCTACCACCACTTGTGGTTGTTGCCGTGCCTGCTAATAGTACAGGAGCTATTAAGCACATGTTGTCTAAATCCATTCACCAAACATTTGACTCAAGTTATCAACTTATTCTGACAAGAAAACATACAGACAAATAAACATGATTTCCCATTGCGTCCTCAGACTGTAAGCTCCAAGTGATGCTGTAACCCTTTTACTTAGGCATATCATCAACTGTAAAGACTACAGTGTGTCAAAACACTCAAAGTTATAATTAGGCTCCTTACAGAACAGGTCCAGCATAGGCTAGTGTGAGAGAGGATTCTCCTTGAATTGACTCAGACATCTGTTGAGCAACGGGTCTCTGAATCTAGTTTCATCTCCAAAGATGTAGAACGTTGGCAGCAGTTCTATGAATACTAGTAGTGTCAGGCTAGGATCTATTATGTTGAGCACTGAAAGCTAGGAGACCACCTTTTTGGACCACAAGCTGAAAAAAGCCATGAGACTGTGGCTGATTTGTTTACCCTCCTGGGCTATATTTGAACTGGTGATTCACCATGTCCATCTTACTAATAATTCCTTCAGCTAGTCATTTCGGCCCCCTTCTCTAACCTCCAGAAGTCTTCAGGACTCAACTATTACTCTATGCACACGTCAAGATGAAAAATGCCACTACTGTTGCCAGAAAACACAACTAATTCCATCACTTGGAACATACACAGCTCTTAACTTTTAAAAGCTTTGTAAAACCAAAAAATAAATACTGTATTGGACAAAATTGCATAGAGATTCCCTACAACATCAACTTATGATGGACGCCTGCTGTGTTTTTTCCTACTGAAACCATTAAACATCCACGTTGGTCCTCATAAGAAAAACAGTAATCACTATGTGTACTTTTATAATATGTTATTCAAGTCATTCTGTTTGTCAAAATTTTGCAGCAACCTTCTTCAGTCTAAAACTTTTCCTCTTTGGTCTCAAGATGTTTCAGGAATCTCTTCTGTTATTCTGAATTGTAACTATAAAAAGTTATTCTTTGAAGTCTTTCTTAGATTTATTTGCTTGCCAAGATCTCAAAAATAGCTGAGCAAAGCAAGCAGCTACAAAGTTAGCTCTCCGTGAGGAAGCATCTGTGCTGGTTTCATTTTCTTGGATTTCTGGGTGGGGAGGGACATTTAAATGGCAAGCAACTGGAATGAAGGGGGTAAAACAAACAAACTCCAAAAATACACATTGAGGAAAATCAGCCAAGATGTAGTAGTACAACAAAACTATGCTATGAAGCTCCATCTCTTCTAGGTCATATTTAGTGAGCGGAAGGGCCTGAAACCTCCCTGTTTTAACTGACCAGAGGTCCAAAAGCCAAAAGAAATTGGCAATAATGTTAGCAAAGCCTGACTGAAGAACTTGGATCAGCCAATCTAATGCTAAATCTTAGACACGTTTCTCTATTGAGCACAGAGGCGGGGGGGGGGGCGGAGAAGGAAAAGATCAAATGAATCATCCCTCTCTCAAAGGACCCCTCACACATGCTGTATCTTGACATTTCTGAAAATGTCTTTTCCTTTGCTCTTATGCTAGAGCTACGGCCACTACTGAAATAGTGTGTATCCCTCTAATAGTAGTAGTTAGAACTAGAACTTCAGAATTGCCACCTCAGAAGGTGAAGAAATTCACTGCCCACATGTGCATCTTTGCCTCAGAGTTGCACACAAAAGTTACAGAAAGTGATGGCCACACATGTCCTGATAATTAGCATATAGCTACGAAATCATCTCACTTTACAGTAGTTCTTGACAAGCATACCAGGAACTTGTTTTAATTGCCAATTATTAACATACTTGTCTTTGGGTTAGTCATTTAATCGAGTAGTTCCTACAAAATAGAAGTAAATAAGAAACATTAACTTTCCAAAACATGAGTTTCCCCTCAAATCTGTACTCAAAACAGCAGGGAAAATATTTTATTGATTGTGACTCAAAACAGGCAAAGCTATTCTGAACAACAGAATGCTCCCTTTTTGTTTTTCCTGAGCAATTTACAGGGGGGTTAAACATACAACCCAGTAAAACTTGGTGGGAAGACTCACATTAATAGAAACTTCCATTTCTTATTTGATATGTGGATCTTAGCCAGAGTATATGGGCAATAGAATAACTCCTCTTTATGGAACACAGATTAAACTGTGATCTTGATGTTATTTCAAATAAAGTGTTAGGGATGGAATACACTAATATCACCAAGCTGAAATGTCTCGATTCACCTGTCAAACAAACAACTGGAGCATAAATAAGAATTAAATACAATGTAATGTCACTGGAAGTAGTAATACTTAAGGGCAGCTCGATGGTAATTCACATCTCATTTAGAATATTACCAGGGAAATTTTATGTTCCTACTGTGATTTTTTTTTTTCATCCTAATAAGTACCCCTGATAAGAGAAGATACACAAGTGCTGTGAGCGAATTTCAGTTCTGAGGCCTGATTCTGCAGTCTTCCCACTGCACAGCAAGTACCATGTGATTAACCCACTGGTCACCATAAAAGAAACTGTCATTCAAGGAAAACAGGAATTGCAGAATCCGGCCTGAGAACTCTTTCATACTGAGTATGTATAGCATGAAATAGTCTTACCTCAGTAAGTGCGTGCAGCTGTCCTTGATGCACACAGACACCCATAAACCTACAAGAAACAAGAAAAGAAAAGTGGTTTGGGCATTTTTCCCCCCCTCTTTTTTATTTTTTCTTCTTCTCCTCCTCTTTAAAGAAACTAAGATAATAAGAAGTACTGGCTATGCCAAGAAAGAAGGAAAAAAAAATTCAGCCTCACAGATACCGCATATTTCAAGGTTGATTATTTAAAAGTGTCAGCACAAAACAAAATCATGTGTCTATACTACAATATCATTTGAATTAGCGGTTCCAAGAGAGCACAAGAGACAACTCAAACTCAAGATGGAAAGTTACTACTTTGACTACAAGGAAAAGCCAGCATACAGTGATTTACACAAAAAAGAACAGTTCTGTTTTAAGGAAGTTTAAGCCAAGTAATCCACTGTTGGTCTGCATAAACAGAAAATTACTTCCCTTTGTATTTTGCTGCTTAAGCATAAAGATGTTTCTTCCTATCCCATTTCTAACCACTCAGGAATACAAGGGTATGTACATGCAGTCTACTGCCCCTCCCCACCCCCTTATTTCCAATGCTTGGATCGAAGCAAGTTTTGATAGTATCCATCCAGTACATACACATTCCACAGAAGTTACCTACGTTCTGCAAGGTTCAGACTCTGGCTGTTAATAATGATGACTGTCAGCCTTGATCTTTCCAGAAAGCATAGAGGATGTGCTATACATTTAAAGTACGAGGAACAAACAACTGAAAGCTCATTTTTACACCACCGTACAAGCTGAACTTAAAAAATGACAACATGCAAATTAAGAGTAAACATCTCTCACGAGAAAGTTCAGTAAAACTTAAATTGTATGCACTCCAGAGCCCTTTGTGCACAGTTAAAGCACTGGTTAATTTCAGATCAACTAATTTTCAGTTTTATCATTTAGATTTTGGTCTCAAACAAAAACATTGTCTGTCATTTCTAAAATATTCATAAGTTTCCACTTTGCAAGCAAGGGGTAGAAATGCATGGTTTCATTAAATATGACAGGGGAATCTTATGGAGAGCAATTTAAAGGGAAAGGACCTTTTATATCCTCAAACACTTACAAATTTAAAAACACAATGATGCAAGACACACGTAGTGCTAGTTCAGCTAAGCTGCTTTTGAAGAAATGAATGATCCTCACTGTTCTCCTGTCTAACAGCTGACTGGTAAATTATAAGCAGACAAAGAAAAATAATATAGGTAAGGTCCTTTGGATAAGCTGAGCTGTGGAAATCTGTTTTTATAACCAAAGAAGAATCAGGGCTTGTACTTGAACATCTATTGCCTGCTCTCACCTCAAATAATATTCCCCAAATTAAATATGCAAATTTTAATTTGCTAGACAGTAAAAATCCAATTCCTCATATTTAATGAGGAGCAATAGGGTACAGCCAGGTGTTCACAGGAAAGACTAAGAAGGGCTCTTTTAGATATAACATCTAGTCAAAACATTGGTGTTTCTGAATTTCACTTTGGACAGTAATTGTATATGAACAATTCTGTAAACAAGTTGACAGATTAGGCTTCTTGAGGTTAAAAAATCCAGACTCCCATCACACCAGAAATCTGTTTCTTACTTAATTCATTCTGAAAGTCTCCAGAACTCTTAGGGATGGTGCTAGTAGCTTTATCCGCAAGCAAAAGTGGGGAAATAAATTCCAAGATATCAGTTCCACCATTAGACAATTTTTGAAAGTATTATTTTCTCTTTTATGAAACGTGGTAATGATACAAGGTTAACCCAGTACTTCATTCAACAAAAACTGAGGCTAATTAATTAA
This sequence comes from Scolopax mira, assembly GCA_004320125.1. NCBI lineage: Eukaryota > Metazoa > Chordata > Aves > Charadriiformes > Scolopacidae > Scolopax > Scolopax mira. The sequence continues at coordinate 134,389 of BJBW01005472.1, forward strand.
AAATAATAATGCTTTTCATCATATCAATTCTTCCTTATATTCCCGATTCAGATTAGGAATTCATTATATCTAATTCTAAAAAATGAATGCAATTAAGAATTTATCAAAATTTTGGCAAAATTAAATTTTTTGTCTCATCTTTACCAAAAAGGGAAAACATCACTGTCACCCAAACACTGGTAGACCTTAACTTTTTCTCCCAACCTGTTTGGCCAAGGAAAGTCTCAATGGAAACCCATTCATTACCTTTGTGAACCTACAGTTGAGGCAGAAAACACGCACTGGCTCAAGTTACCAAGAGTAAGAGTTCAAAATTTCTTTACGTTTAGGGTTTCTCCTGGGAAACAGACATGTATTTTTTAAATCAGAAATTAAAAACAAAGCTCAATATCATGATCTCATGAAAAAAAGCTAGACATAAAGATACATTTATAAACTCCACATATTTAGAAGTTATTACCCAGGAGAAGAGAAACCAGATACACTGATAAAGACAGAATTAATGAGTTTACAAGCAACATACTGGAACCATTTAAACTTTGTGTCAAGAATCTCAGTTTTCAGACTCTGGAAAATAGATTGATAGAATAGACCAGACCTCAAGTGATTCAAATTCCTGGAAAACTTTTCTTTAGCTGCTGTACCAAGCAATAATAAGCTTCCTGGTTAAGCCAAGTACTGCTACAAAATGCTGTTGGAGAGCATTTTCACTAAAAGATAATATATGCAGCTGCTACCAGGAAATACAATTACCAAGTGAGACTTAACATACGATTTCAGTTTCTGATATTGCTCCCAATGAGATTCCAAGTTCTGTGGATAGGAAGCTGACGTGCTGGCCCAGTCCAGCTGAGATTATTCCTGTTGGCTAGACGCACTGTCTCCAGAGCCAAAATGTGCTTGTAGGTGAACTTCAGCAGAATGTCTTGTCAGCCAAAGGTTACACTTCCTATAAGCATTTCTAGCTGGAAGAAGCTTCAATGAGCCAGTCATCCAAAAGACAAACAGGAGACCATTTGCTGATTTAAGGAAGTGTATCTGGCCTTATCAGGAAAGCTGAAGCACTTCCAAAATCATAACGAGTAGTTGGAAAAGTTCCCCCAGAAGCTGCAAATATGAAGGATGCTATTTGAATCCACCCTACTAAATACAGCACAGTACATTTCCACCACAAAATGCTTTCTAACAAATGTCAAGGATGTTCAGATGTTGGAAATCTCTTTCCATAAACCAGGTTATTCCTCAATCAATCAATCTGGAATACCTGTCCTCCTAGACAAGAGCAAGAGAAGGTATTCTGGATATTTCTTAGACCGTAACAGCAGTTACCCAAATTGCTTTCAGTTCAGTCTGACTGCAAGGGAGAAATTCTGGATAGGAAGGGGGAGAGTGTAGACTAAGAACTGCAGCCTGCAATCTTTGCCTCCTTAATAAATCAAGCAAAATTAATATCCAGATTATACAGCTACTGTGGACATCTAGACATTGAACACATGCTTCTCATTAAAAGAGCCTTAATGGGATGTGCTTCTGTTCTGTGGATAAGTCTGTAGCAGCTACAGCACAACACAAAGTGATGTCCCCTAAAATCTACTGCTTCTATGAAAAAAGTCAGCAGCTTGATGATAACATAAGAAACAAACCAAACCCACCAACGCAAAAGTCACACAAGCTCAGTAACACAAAGAGAAACAAGGTCAAAAGACAGATGCTTATTTCATTGCACTGACTGTTGGAGAACACAGACAGCAAGTAAGAATATTAAGTCTGCATTAAGGTCTTCTTTATTGTTTTAGGTAACATGCTAAATGAAAAAATGTATTTTAAAGTTTCCTACAGTTGCATTTTGATTCAAGACAGAGGTAAGGCATTCCATCTACTCTTTCTGTAACATATTATAAACAATGCATGCAGTCTCTCTTCTGCTGTCTTGTGTATAGCATTTCTAAAATACTCCTTTTTGATAACCATATTATACAGAGAATTTTTTTTCTTTTTCTGTTAAAGCACTGTTCGATACAGGACAAAAGATGTTAAGCGACAAAAGCCATTCTTCTGCCTATTGTAACAAATAATCACAAGTAATTTCACAAAAAGGAAGGTTGACAGGAGAATACTGTACACACACACAAAAAAAAGCAGTTCTGTGCTCCCAGGCTGCTAGATTTGTCTGAAAGAATAAATAAAGTTATCCTTGAAAGAAATTTGTGTAACATGCACACTGCTTGCTTACTTGTGTGTGTTCACGCACACAAGAAGGTGGATTTAATCAATGAGTCAATCTGCCTGCAAGCTCCTGCCAAACACGCAACAATACCTTCAAGCACTCCTATGAGAGCACTTAAGACATGAGCTAAGGCTCTCTCTGTACAGAATGTTTTAAATGAAGTCCCCAAGGTACAGATCAAATAAAGAAATACTTCTTCATGCAAACAGTAGTGATATTATAGACTGAAATTCTGTCTCAAATTTGAAGATTCACTAATTTAAGAGACAGCACAGATGGAGAATCTGTGTTAGCACACCACTTCATTTGTGAAAATGAGAAAAACACACCTGTAAGACATTATCAGACTGAAAAGGTATCAGGTCTGTCAGGATGTAGCCCTAAGGCTCCCAGTCTAGGACTCAAGGACAGAGACTTCTTGAGTTCTTTCCAACTCTATTTTCTTACTTTGTTTTGGGTAAACACTCATGACTAGGGCAGCGCATCAGCATTCAGAGAAGCAACAAAGCAGTAAAACACATTTAGAAGCGTACACTAGACCTTTCATACGCTGGTACCAGGTCTAACCCAAGCCCTGTCCTTTAAATGGGACACAAGCTAATAAGGAAGTGAAGCAACTCTCCAAACCTGTTTCCCTTAACCTCAGCAATTACAGTCTTGACACGTACCAGCCAACTTGTGTTAAAGTGGCTACAGTAAACATTGCGTGGTGCAAACCAGCACTCCGGCTCATTTTCCCACTCCTGCTCTCACCATCTGTTTTGAGGGAAGATGTGATAAAGCCAGCACATCCCACACCCAGGGCAGGGAGAAGGGTAGATCAGAAGCAGAAAAGCATTTTAGTTCTCTGTGTTTAGCTCGTGTGCAGGAGTGAGGTGGAGACAGGAGATGAGGTTGATGGTAGAAACAGAGCAGAACACTCCATGAACACTCAGTTTGCTTTTGCCCTGTCCATTCCTAGAATGTCCCTAAATTGGCCCCTGGGGAAAAAAGGCAATAAAATGCCAAGCCAGCAGCTCTTTCATACACAGTTACCTCTGCTCACCAGACAGTGACTAAACACAAAGTTACCACAGTCCAATTAACATCCACTCTGCCTCTGGAATCACATCTGCTAATTGAAATAGGAAGCCAGAGGAAGGGAGACAAACCTCTAAATCCCCTTGCTTTTTAAATATCATGCCAATGTAGCTGCAAGAGCTGGAGTCTTCTATTCCAAAATATTCTTAACAGACTGACAAAGAGGTTCCATTTTTGCCAAAGTAATCCGTCTAATAGAGGACAGTTTCTCATTTTCTGTATGGAAAGTAAATTAGAAAAGTGCTTTATATATATGTGTATATATTTGGCCACAAGAATCTTTATGATGCTACCCTGGGAATAGTATACTTACTGGGGACTTGGTAAGTGAATAATAAGCTTTTCACTTAAATCAGTCTTCTGATCAAGACAGATCTACATAGCTGGCCAAGAGCAGAATTTGAGCAGAAAAATATTGAAAGAAGCAGGTATATTTAAAGTTAACCATTTATTCTGTGCCAAGAAACACAAGTTATTTTTAAAGCCTAAATAACTAGTGATACTTCACTAAGTATTAGAGAAACTGAAACATCTTGACACAGCTCCATCTCCTGAAGTATTACAAAAGTGTCACTGAGGCAGACCTGCCTTTAGGTAACCTCTACTGAGCCAAGGAACAGAAGAAACTCAGCAGCTACTGACAAACTCACACTCCAGAATGGTGATTGAAGACTAGAATATAAAACCTCAAGAGGCCTCTGTAGCTGTGCAAATGAGTTGATACAAACAGCACAGAAGCAAGAGCAGTTTCAGATAGTCAGCAATATTTATTAGTCATATCAGTGCAACCAATGGCAAAAGTACAAGAATCTTTGCAAAAGGATCATGAAGTTAGCTGTGGGCACATTGGAATTGACAGTTTGTAGAAAGTTGTTATGTATTTTAGAACACTGGCAAAGGGATGCGTTTTTTAATCGTCCAAAGGATAATAATCATCTTTGGCTATCAAATATACTACTTGGAGGAGGAATCTCTTCTACAGCACTTACTTCCTATAAACCAGGGTAGAGTTCTAGGACAAAAATATTGATACAACTACCAATGGTAGGTACAAAAGCATCGGGATGTTCATTCACTTTCTAAAACATTAACTGACTGAACCTCACATGTTGAAATAGGTTGAGAGCAGATTTTGGATGCCTTAAAGCCACTATCTATGCAGTTTCATCATTTTACAAGCCATTTGATATTAGAGCACCTCACAGCCCTCTACCTGATGGAATTAACCACTGCACAGCACGATCCCAACATTTCAGCCTAAGAATCCACTTATATCCTTACTGGCAAACAACAGAACTGCACTAAGGAAAGTAACTTGTTTACAGCATAAGTTAACAGCAGGTAGTCCTAGATCTTACAAAAGATGAAGAAGCTCACATGTATATATTACATAAAATCAGAGTGTGCCTTTAAGGCATAAGGAGGAGATCCAGTGACTAATCAATAAATAATTAAACTTGATGCTAGTGTTAAAACAGCTTACTCAGTAATACAGAGGAAGAACTTCAAAGGACAAAAATTAAGTAAAGAAAATAACATTTAACAGCAAACCAAGGTAGCTCATAGTACCTGGAAAAAAGTTATACATTAGAACTTCTTGGAAGAGGATCATTCAATTTAAATACTAACAGAAGCTTCAAATTTCCAAGAATAATCCTAGAAAATGTTTCAGCAGGAACATGTTGTTGTAGAACATCTTCCTAGTGACCTCTCAGCAATATTACTCCAGCTGCTCTTATTTGAGAACACCATGCTTTCACCTCTCCCCACTTTACTATAAAAGCAAATTCCTATCATATATTATCTTTAATGTGTTTCTAAAGTGGGAAATAGGTCCTAAACTGATTTTTACAACACTAACAGAAGCACCAATGATTTATAGTTTTCTGAAACATGAGGATAGATGTTTGCATACATGTGTGTATATATATATAGCTATACATAGACATATAGGCAGGTAACATTTATAAAGGGGCAAAGATCTTCTCCCAGATATCCCACAGAAACACTAATTAAAAACAGTAATTGGTTTTAAACCAAAAATAAGATGACATATAACTTTGTTGTTTCATGTGTTAGTTATCTACTACAGAAAGAAAAATCATAGGTTTTACTTTTATTCAATAAAAGAATAAACTGAAACTAAATACAGTTTTCTCATTTGCATTTTCTATAAGAATGTCCCTGCTGCCTGGAACAAAGGTACTTACCTAATACATAAGAAAAAAGCAATTTTTTAACCAGAGAACCTACTCTCTTTGAAGAAGCCTCAAATGAAACAAGTCATAAAGCAATGAAAATTGCTTATTCTTCAAACCAAATTACACAAATTTCTATTTAAGTAATTTATTTCTTATGTATTCACTCATAACTCTTAGTTGAACACACAGAAAAAAGATTTCTCTATCAATCCTCTGTAATACCTGGGATACCAAATGGAATGCCTTCTCTGCTTCATGGATAAATCAATACATTATTGTTCTTTCTTCAGTCAGTGCAACACCACTGACTTCAAATTATTTATAGGCTCTAAGGCCAGAGCTGACTGCTATATCATCATCAATAGGCTCTCTTAGATACTTTAAGACATTTAAATTTCAGGAATTACTCAGAACTGAGAAAAATAACTTTTGTTCTCAGAAACACATGTGTAACTCCATTCAAGGGGGGTGTCAAAGTTACATATTAAGCTGCAACTTTTTGCCTGTAAAACTATCCCTTCCCTACTTTCCCTCACCCCAGCCCAAATTAAGTATTTTGAACAGAGTTGAAATGCTAGATGTTTTTTTAAAATAAAGATTTACAAACCACACAAAATTGATAAAGAGTCTGATGAAGTGTACTGACTTCATCATTCTGACAATGCCAGTCCTATGAAGTTACTTTTTCCACAAACCTTACTAAAAAAAAAAAGCTGCTGTATCACTCCTCAAGATTATAAGGATCCTGAGAGAAAGGAAGTGGTGGATAGATATAAGAAACAAATAATCCTGAAACCTAAAAAGCCACACATCTGACATCATTAAAAATAAAGAAATACACAAACAGAAGAGTAGTTGCTGGGATCTCACTTCACCTGGGAGCAGAGAAAACAGACTAAGAATTCTAATTACGGAGAGATTACTAGAACACTTGAATAAATATACTGACCAATACAGTTTACCATGTGTAAAAATTCCCTAAGTTTTCAGGTTTTGGGGAGGGTTAAGGAAAAAAACAACAGAAAATAGGCATGAATTAATGGAATGCTCCCTACAGATAGCTCAAGTGCTTCTGATATGTCTCCTCAGAAATAGTGAAGGAAGCAAACAAGATAATAATATCATCATACATCAGTTGATGAATTCTGAGACAGGATTTCGAGAATCAGAAAAGCTGGTTATAAAGGATTTTAGGAACCAGTACTGTGTCTGTACTATTTAATAGTCTGGTCAAGAAAAGGAAATTAAGTTACTTAAAGTTCACTATATCTCCAAAACTTTTCATACAGAGCTACACTGCCTGAGCCTATCAAAAAAATGGATCCCAGCTGTGCAACAGCAGTTCAGGAAAACTGGTTATTTGGTGCACTGTCATCATACCTTTAAACTTCTTAATGTTATGGCCTCAGCTAATTACGTTAATTGCTTGCACATCATCATGAAAGAGTAACCAAGACTGAAAAGAATCAAGCAATAACAAGATACACATTGAAATATTTTGGATTTGCATCAAGTAATCTATTGCAAAACAAGAACTACCTTTTTCATTTCAAAAACAGATAAATCAGATTATTTCAACTCTAGCTTCTTTTCTTTGGTCCCTCTTATCCCACCTTGCCTTGTTTCTTTCTACAACAAGAAAAAGCTGAAAACTAGGTACCAGACTTAAAAACAAGAGGAAGCCATGTTGCATTGTTAATCTGCAAGATTAGTAACCATACATTATTTGAATGGTGTTAAATTTGCAATAATTTAAATTCATTATGAGAAACCAAGTTTTACTCTTCATATCATTTTACTAATTCATCAGAAATTTATAATGTGAAAACCTATTTTGCTCTGAATTAAGTTACTCATTACTGTTAAATTCCACATATTGAAATCATGTGGATTTTCAATTTCCTCAAGTCTTTTCTTCCTCCTCCTCTTCTTTCATTAAATTAGAAGCTGCTCCACATTTACAATATAAATAGCTATAATTAAAAAAAATTAAAATTGGAAATAGGAAAGCTCTACTAAAGACAACCTATCTCTATACAATCCAAGATAACAAGCCAGTATACCTTAAGATGTTTGGATGTGAGAGTCTATTCATAAGTTGAACCTCTTTCAGCATGTTTGCTCTGTTGCTGTTCAGTGTGTTCATCTTCAAAGCCATTACTTGATCTGAAGTTCTGTGCCTTACCTACAGGATACAAGCAAAAAATGGTAAGGATATGAAATGCAAGATTGAAAAAACAGTAGTGTTGTAGTATAACTCAGAGATCCTTCGTGCCAAACAACTTGATCTATACTCTGATTTCTGTAGTATGCTTATAGAAAGTCATCTGTGTGATAAAGACTATCTAAATGTGAAAACGTATTTTGTTGTTCTCTTGTACCTGCTAATGACAGAAAGCTTGAGACCAAAAAAAAAAAACACTTATCAGCCTCATGAGGATGATCAGAAGGCTGGAGCACCTCTCCTATGAAGACAGGCTGAGAGAGCTGGGGTTGTTCAGCCTGGAGAAGAGAAGGCTCCAGGGAGACCTTACAGCAGCCTATCAATATCTGAAGGGAGCTACAGGAGAGCTGAAAAGGGACTCTTTACGATGAAGTGTAGCAACAGGACAAGGGGCAACAGTTTTAAATTGGAAGAGGGGAGATTTAGATTAGACACCAGAAAGAAATTCTTTCCTGTGAGGGTGGTGAGGCCCTGGAACAGGTTGCCCAGGGAAGCTGTGGATGCCCCATCCCTGGAAGTGTTCAAGGCCAGGCTGGATGGGGCTTTGAGCAACCTGCTCTGGTGGGAGGTGTCCCTGCCCGTGGCAGGGGGGTTGGAACTCCATGATCTCTAAGGTCCCTTCCAACCCAAACCATTCTATAGAGTAGCACTGGAAACATCACAGTTAAGTGCAGTAAACAATATTGAGGGATGGAGCAAGTAACAAAATAGCCCACAGATGCTTTTTCTCCTGCTTCCTCACCTGCCCATGCACAGGAGCTCCTCAGATGCTTCACCCCCAGTCACCCAGTAATCCCAGCACAAGAAGGATCAGAGAAAGAAGGTGGAGAAGGATACAGAAACCAGCACGGAGAACAGAAACCAACAGCTAGTTCGTAAGCACAGGACGACTCCTTTCAGTGGCAATACTGGCTTTAAAATAAAACTGGTTGAACTACAGCTTTTGTGCATTATAACAAGATAATCTAGAATCCTCCTGCACACAACCTGTCTTGCCTGTTTGGCATGCTTATTGGTTTTAAGCAGGATGATTGCATCTTAAGTTGATGAGGTTTATAGTTACTTGTCAGGTTTCTTTTGTCTGTTGTGTGCTTTCATTAATTTTTAATTTTACGCACCTTTCGCATACCTAGTCTGTCTGAATGAACAAGCCAAGTTGTACAGGTCAGTGTCTATATACAGACTTATAAAACATGTATTTTAGTTTATTAGTAGTAACGCTTTGGCTGAGGAAATAAAATTTTTAAAAATGCTTTCGTAGATTTAAGAAAGGAAAATTTGTTCCAACAATGCAAATTTAAATTAAGAAAAAAAAAGGCAATTTATAAGTATTGAATCTATACACAGCAGCTAAATCAGCACACTTCCTCTGGGAGGAGGGTTAGGAATCTTGGATGTTGTGGTAGAGTAATTTGGGGGGTTGCAGGGAATAGGAAAGAATTTGAAGGAATTTAACTCCTACAGGCAGGGAGATGCTCTCAAGAGAGCTTCCTCAGAAAATCATCTTTCTACAAACACAGAAGCTTCAAGGTCTGCCAAACTCAGATGGAGTGTGGTCTTAAACAGTCTTTGACTTCTCATTAATTCTGTTACCTACCTCTTAATTTTCCGCCCATTTCTATAATTTATGCAGTTTCTGTGCCAAAATATCAAGTCCTTTTACCTCAACTCTGAGGTAAAAGTAGAATCTATCATAGGACCTTCTTCCTTGTTCTTTGCCTTTCCCTTGTTCTGACAACTCTTCTTGAGGTAAGGAAACCTCAGAGAAGAGGGTGTATATATTTTGGGCTGCTGTGTCCTGCACACTTCCTGGAATTTCAGGTCTGATATGCCAGAGGAAGCGGTTAGCAACTGCTTCTCAAGGGTCTGGCTGTCCACCATACTAACACCACATTCTGAGAACATTGAGCAGCTTTTGCAAATACAAAAGTTTTTCTCCTCTATTTCAGAGAGAGATTCCTGAAGTCTCTTCAGTCTTGATAGACTGAAGAAGCTTCTGTGGTGAGGTCTTTCATTTGTTTGTTCTATAAAATAATTCCTCCTGTGCTTGGAAACAGCTCAGATTTCTAGCATCTGCCCGTATAACTGGTCTCGGAACAGCACCCAACACTACGCTTTGTTTCACTTAAAAGGGACTCTGTGAGGTAACGTCAGCGATTTTATTTGAACTTCTGTATACTGTTCTGATATTGGAGCATGTATTCCTGCTGACTCTGACAGAACAGCAAATTACCTAATCAAACCATAGCAGAGGTGAGAAAACAGGGACTCTCCCTCTCTTGCTAGCTACTCTTTTAATAAGGAGGGAAAAGCAGAATTGAAGGTGTGAGGGCATCTTCTCAAGAGGAAAATATTCAATATTTATGAATAAAATGAAATTCCATTTTATATATTATGGAACACAATGCTAATCACTTGGAATATACATAAAACTAATTTATGTTCTCTCCTCTGAAGCACTTCTGGCAAGCAGTATTTCCATGGCAAGAATGAACTGCCAATGGGGAACAGACAGGTCCTATCTTTAAGGTCTTGGTCAATCTTCAGATCATCTACATAGAAGCAGCTGCCAGTTACACTATCCTCTGCACCCACTTACCTGTCAGTTATACCCTAGATAAAAATTTGGTCTATGTTGGCATCCCTTGCCAAAACTGAACAGTTTGGCAGGGTTTTAATCCTTTATCTCCTTTCAGGCCACCTCTGTGCAATGAAAGCATTGAAATCATGTTTCAACTACCTGAGCACTCCAAAAGGAAAACTAGTAAATATTTTGGAAATATTGCTGATCCAATTTAACATTTGTTTTGCAGGGAAGTTTGTCTCAGGCATACGTCTGTGTAGTCAACACAAACAGGGATTCACTCATGCAATTCAAACCTTTCACTGATGCAACTAGCAGATTGCTGTAAAGCTTTTAAAGCTGTTGACATAATTATTAATTAGGGTTCCTTGCATATCAGAGCAAGTAACCTTTCAGCGATGTCTGGATGATCATGTCTCTGCTTAGAAATATTCTGACAATCCTACAGCTGCTTTCCCATGTTGCTTTGCACACTGCTTCTGACTCCTTGGTCTGCTTACCTATGTGCTTCCATCCCCGAGGTCACAGTAACCAGATATTACCTCCCTGTTTAATTGCTGGCAGGCAGTTAAACTGTCCCTTTGCACACCGATTCTCCCAGAATCATAGTACTTTGTAAGTACTTTGACCTGTCTATAGCCTGTGTCTCCAAACTGTGTTCTGATCCTGGACCTTATCCCTTCCTTCAGAAGGTAGTGAGAAGTAGAGGAAGTCATGGATCCAGGTACAGAAATATTAATATACTTGAAGGAAATCTCCTAACAGTGATTGAGCTGGGCTCATGTTTAAAAGAACCAGTTGCTACATAAATGCTATATGCAGTTCACACAAGGAATATCCTACAAAAACTTGTCGAGTTCAATTCTCAGCTTGGTGCTTACCTACAAAATTATTTATTATTAAAAAATGCCTAAATATGATTTAAACGTTAATTTATTAAGTCATATAGGTATGTCAGGGATTTCTGAAAATCCAAACCTTTATATTACTTCCACTTTTTGCCTGGACTGAAAGGGGAGAAGCATTTAAGCAACAGCTGAAATCTTAGCCTGATTTAATCTTCCACGAGACCTTTTCAACCTTTACTATTAACTAGACCCTTCTAGATGTCCTTGGAATGAGCATCTGAAGAACATTTTCTAATATTGATGCTATAAATCTGACAATACAACCTTCAGTTTTGCCTCTCATTTCTCACAGCTTTTTCATTATTTTCAGACTATATTGTGATGATTTGGAAGTATTTTGTCACTGTTCTCTTCCAAGAATGCATTTAATTGCTTTCCAGTTTTACCTTACCTTTCCCTCTTCTGGTATCCAGCTTCAATGCTTAATTACATTTGCAGATCTTATATAGCCTAGTACATAAAATAAAAACGTTGCCTCTCTAGCACCCACACCAATTCTTTCTTCATTCTTTTTACACACCTCAGTCTTCATCTGGCTATTTCACCTTCACCTTTCCTACAATGTGTCCAAAGTACCATTTTAAAAGCAGCCCTCTAGTCCAAGAGGACCTTCCCTGCATTTGCTTCCTGCTTCTGAGCTCACGATACTACCTCAAAAATGCTGTACATATTATTTTTACTCATACTGGTTCACCAACCTTACACTCACCAAGTCAAATGTTTTCTCCACAATTAGCCTGCAGCCTTCAAGTTAGTGACATATACTGCAAAGGTCAAATAAGTTTTTATGCCACCTTCTATCAATCTCTTTTCTGTAACAGTCCAAGCATTTTCATGTGATTTGCAAGTATTTTCTCTTGTGATGGCAAGAGATGAAGATGGTACCTTAGTCACCTGTCTAAGCTGTTTGCACTAACTATTCTATATAGTAATACTCTGATTGATTGAAGAAATCTCCCTTTAATTGAGAAGGCAAACCTGTTCTTCAGCTCAGATCACACTGAAAAACTCAACTGGAATCTCAAATGTTTTTCTAAACGTTAAAATGTATCCACAGTCAGATACACATATTCAGAGTTGTGATGTTTGTATCAAGACACAAATCTCATGTCACTAGGAAAATTTGCAGTGACAAATAGAAGCTTAAAGAAATACATCAGTCCAGATAATATTAAGCTGCTGTGTTGATGCTAGGGAGTCAGATTGGGCTGTGGTTGTTTTCGGAGTAGTAGTATATAATGTCACTACACTCTAAATTCTTGTAGCAAGAGAGAAACCTGCCAAGCGTAACAAAACTTTGCCAAACAAAACTCGTCAGCATGTGTTCCAAGAGCTTTAGCACAGGTTCAGAAGATATACAGAAAGTAGGCACAAAACAAACCCCAAAACCTTTCAATAGCCTGACAGCAATTGTAACTCCATTAGTGAATTTCTATTACTAAAAATAGTTGTGAGAAATACACAGAAAGAGCTGGAGCTTTTACCAAGCCTTTGTGCTAGAGGGAAAATGGTTTTGGTCATCAAAGATCCTACTTTGACAACTTCAGTAACTTCCAGCATCACCAATTAAGCAAAGTAGCAAGTTCAATTACTACAGCATATCCCACACCCACAGTCAAACGACTTCTACAATTTTTTTTTGTCAAACTAAAGTGAATTTATAATTAGTGAGACAGCAGTACGGCTGACACTTTGTAAATCCATTTGTGCATGCCAAAACCTCCTCAATTTTTCTTTTGTATTTTGTTTTTCTTCATTGCCTACTGTAATGTAGCAGAGCCCAAATACATCATTCATTTACTTTAAACAAACAATTTATTGATAGGAATCTGTGTGTATCTCTCTGCCCTTAACTTGATCCCAATCAAATCATAAAGGCAAAAAGAGACTAGTGTCTTATTTTGAGAGAAAGCACAAATTCAGAGGACTATTGTTCCACAGTTTGAGATGATACATAAACAGGCACAGCCTGGGCGGGGAAGTGGATTGATTTTGAGGCCCATTCAGCAGAATGTAACCATGTAAAATTCCCTTTGTAATCCAGGAGATTACAAAGGTCCCACCTAGTAAATACTATGCAAGAAAATGCAGAATAACATTGCTCTACCCCAACCTCAGCATATAGCTCAAATATGTACTTTATACCTAAGTTCATAGTCTGGAAAGGAAAAGAAATATTGAGTTTGAAGTACAGAACTGGGAGCTTAATCTTCATTTTTAAATGTTAGCTATCATCAGCTCATTGAACAGCCCTGGGCATGCTGCCTCTCTTACTTTCATTCCCTCTTTAACTGCATCTATAAAAGGGAGGTGATATTGCTATCTACCTGCCAGGGAAACTGAAAGTTTGACATCTGCAAATGACTATTGTAACATCCAAAGGTAATACACAAGATACTGTATCTGTGGCCTTATTTTCTTTATTTAATTTGTAATACTTATGGTTAAATATTTCTCATGTTACCATGGGTTTATCCTGTATGAAAAATTATGGTATTTACATAATCTGTAGATGCTTTTGAAGCAAAACAACACTTCATGCTGAGTTTTCCTGAGATCTAATTGCACCTTCAATCTTTTACAGTATATTAACAGTTAGGTACTGAGCACACAGTGTCCCTCCACTGTGTACCAATGATGTCACCATCACTCTTCACCAAACATTGTTTTCACAATCTGTATGGGAAACTTGAGAGAAAGTTTTATTTTGGGTAGAAATAATTTCCTTACCTTTCTTTTATAAATCTTTCAAAAGTATGTCAGCATGCACAAGTAAGGACCTCAATCTCACATTTCAGAGCAGAGCTCGCTGGTGTACAGCTACCGCTACTATAATCACAGCTGCAGCACTAGGATTTGACCACAACCACAAATGAGAACAGGGAGCATAAAGGAGCTATGTTTCCCTAACTTGAGGATACTTAAGTTTTTATAAATTACTACATTTAATACCTTTCAGGTTACAGTGAAAAACAAAAGTTCTAAGTAGTTTCTTGTTATTTAAGCGTTCTTGGAACTGCTATTCTTAAGAATTAAGGTATCCTAGCAAAAAAAGAGGAAAAAAAAAAGTAACTAATATACAATGCAATTTCTTATATGTCTCCTCATTGTGAGTAGAGGAAGCACAAGGATCAGATTCGCAGGACTTAATAGCAGGCAGCTGATGGGAAAGTTGCAAACTGTCATTGGTGCCTCAGTGTTAGACATATTGTCACACAGGGATTAGTTAACAAAGCAATGCTGTCTCAGTATCGATTACTCCAGCGGATGTTTCGGAGCTCTGTCCTCTCCTCAACCCCTGATCCAACCAGGCCATCTAACAGAAGGCCCTACCCCTGCAGAGCAGTGCCCGCTGCTGCTGCCGGCACCAAGGGCCACACAGCCACCCTGGCAAGCACAGCCAGATTGGGCCAGCAGCAGTGGCAACTCCCAGATGGAGGATGCTCACAAGGACAGGAGAAGGGAGTCCCTACAATTTGGATACGGCCTGAGCAATTGCTGGGAATAGGACATAGAGAATTCCCAACGACTGGAGAAATAAAGACTAACAGAAGCCGTATCACGCAGCTTTTGGAGTTCCTCTCCCTAATCATTACCGAGGCTACCAGGAAGCATTCCCTAAGGATCTACGGCTGCAAACAACATCTCTTATGTTACTAACAGCAACAGCGATATGCGCTTTTGTGTATTACCATCACACACGTTTTCCAGGCACAGACAATGAAATCCATCACTGCAATAAATTTAACTTTGTGGCCCCCTCCCAAAACCAGTAAAAAAAAAGTGTCACAAGTGTCAAGATGTGTCACAATGGTCTTAAGGGATGGACTCTGTTCTCTAGGCGCAGTCACGTTAATGCTGGCTACATGCCAGCACAGTTATTTGAAGAACAGTAAATCAGCACCTGTCTCTCAGTATCAGCCATGAATGAGCTTACACAAATGTGCATGTCTGCCAGCTGGCAAAACGCAGAAAATCCCAGAGCTGCCAACCCAGCACATCTCCATCCAGAACAGAAAACTAAACAGACCATTTAACCGTGCTTGAGAAATGATTATGGAAAACAAGACAAAAAGCCCACACACATTTCTGTGCCAAGGGAATCTTGCCGCCTGCTTTGCCCCTGGGAAACTGCACAATACTCAGATTGGCACAACTTTTCTTCCAGAAGAAAATCAAAGCCCAAAGGACTCCGAACTACAGAAGTCACTGACTAAACACAAAATCCAATCAGGGGGTTATCTCTTATTGCAAGGTCCCACTTGTTACAGTATCAGAGTATCTTTCTTACTGTTGACAGAATTTTGAGCATTCTCACTAGTGAGGACAAAAAAGACTCACCTCATTCAATGTAGCAGATGCTCAAAAAAGAGTTAGAAGAGGCCACATTTCCAAACAGGTAATAAGTACATTTCAAAATGCACAACTTTTATTTACATCCTTTTTTTTTTTGACTGAGTATTCTTTTAGCATCGAGCTGGTTTCAGTGATTTTTGTTCTGGCTTTTTACTGAAAGTGAAATATTTGTTTCTTTAGTATATAATGATAGTTCTGCAATATTTTCCAAGGATTTCTCTTTCTTCAGCAGAGAAGTTGGGTGATCAAACCAGAGAACATGGAACATAGTATAAGCAAAAGTCTCTTCCCCGTGTTTGTTAATTTGCTTTGCTTAGTATAGTTTTAGACTTTACTTGCAGTGATGCCAAGCAGGACTGCTGGAAAAAGTATTACAGAAATATGATTTTGAAAAGTTTCTTAAAATTTTTCAACACCACTACAAAAGGCAAAGTTTCCATTAGATCTGTTACCTGATGACAGCTTTTGAGTCACTCCCAGTGTTTCCTCAGCTGATGTTATAAGGTGATCATTACATGCATATCTTAAGACTTCTTGACAGAAAATTAATAAAAATCAGGACTTATTTCAGATAGCAAATGTGAACTACCCTTCCATTCTACTTTGTATCTCAAAGCATTCTCAATTCTGCTAAATGTAAGAGTGCTCTGCAAGTCAGGTAATTCTGAATTTTAATGATACTCACACATGAATGGGGATGAAGTGATTATTTTGCCCCAATTGTACAATCCACAAAAGAATAAGAAAAACAGATAAGGTTTAACTCCTATATTAACGATCCATTGGAATAAGGCCTATTTATTACTGCTTATCCCCACTGCCTAGTCTCTATAAAATCATTGGCTAATTAGATGGCAAGGACTAGGATGACAGCAATTTGGCACCTCAATATCCAAAAAATCGTTAGCAAGAGAAAGACTACTGTATGTGTTAGTGGTTACCATACAAATCATCTTAGCATCAGTAGAAAGGTTCCAAAAGGCTGATACTTCACACATCAGTGTGAGACAAGTCAAACTTCGGTGACTTCTACTTTGACTAAGCAGGCACCAAGCACCAGCATCCTCATCCAGTTCCAGAATGCCTCATCAATTATGCCTTATCTCAATTCCAGAATGGTGTTTCTTCCTGCTCCCGAGAGGTATCAGAGTGGAAAGAGACTAATCAGAATGACCTAGCTGATATAACACAAGAGCTTGAAATGAAGTTTAAAAGTTATTCTAGCCTTCTTGGCCAATACACAGACTGACTGTATTCCCAAGCAAACTATTAGAATGGGTTTTAACACTGTAACATCACATAGGAGACCTTAAGCCTCAAATATCTTGCTTTTGTCATCTTGATCAAGGCGAAAAAGCTTCCTCCATTAGTCAAGATGGGAAGATTCTCAGGTTAAAATTGAATCCTATTGAAATAAGAAATGAGACCAAATGGCATGTGTGGACAAGATTTGCTGCCTGTCTAACAGGCATCACATTACACAGGGTGGGCAGCAACAACTGGGACAACTCTATCCCACTGCAATAGAATGAAAGGAGAAATTTAGAAAAGGAACGATGCACCACACCTGGGTGAGGGAGGACATGCAATGCTCAAGTGGGTGTCACTTCTCAGGCACAAGGTACTTCCCCATGCCTAAAAGACCAAATATTAGACCTGCATAACCAACACATAGAAAAATCCTCTTATTCCCTATTCCTTTTCCAAACTATGAGGACTAATTCTGACACTATGTGTCACACGCAGAGCTTGAAGCATCTAATTTTGCCTGATGTAGCAACATCAATCTCAAGGAGAAAAAACCCAAACAGTTCCGTTAAAAAAATAAATTCAATTGTCTAGACCATTAGTTTCCAAAATTTATGCCCTTAAACTGTTGGCAGCTCTAAGTTCCTCAACAACTTAACCAAGAACATTCTAAAAAAACTAGGAGAGCTGCAAATATCACCAATGAATCAATAGGAAAGAGAAGATAATTTCTAGTTGTGAGGCTGTTTCCACAGAAATTTAATTTTCAGAATAAGCACAATTCTTATTACAGCTTCCAGCCATTGGTCCTTTCTTTCACTACACTAAAGAGTGCCTTCAAACAACTCTTTTCTTATTATAAGACAATTTATGCACTGTAATGACATCAATTTTATACACCAAACATGTTAAGACTGAAGTAATTCACTGAATCACTTTTCTAGGTACTAAACCAATTTTTATTGTTTTTTTTTCCCCATGTATTGGTACTAAGTGTTCTCCAGCTTCAGAAAACACCCAACACCAGAAAAGTATTTAATATATACAACTAGTTTACTACAAATACTTCACAGGGAAACCAAAATAAAATATCTTTTAAGTCTATCAAATAGTCCCATAAGTATCAAGGATACTGTGTGACCTCACCCTAATGTTTTACACGGTTTTTGAAGAACACCTGCATTTATTTGCTTGGGCAAATCAGGCTACTAATGCCAGAGTCAAACAAAGAAAATCCTTTCCTAGTGCAAAGCTTACACTAAATGTTCAAAATAACACATTAGAAAATGAGAGAACTTTAAAACTGAAGCAGTAATGACAAAGATAGATTTGAGTAAGCACAAGATAGATTTGAGGTTTCCTGTGAAATTTCACATTATCAGCTGACTTCTACCTCAGTGCTGCCTTTGGAATATTTTTAACTTGAATATCAGAAATGCTTCCTTATGAGTTATGCAGAAAGATATTTTTGTTGTACTTCAAATTTCTAAATCAGTGTTACTGTTTTGCTCATTAAGACAAAATGACAATCATCCTAAATAGAGAAGGTGTGAGGAAAGCATATATAGATGATGGAAAGCAAATCTTCCAGATGCTTTCTCACTTCTTTGGTAGATTTTTACCGTCACTCTGCCAAGAGCTTCTGCCCTCCCAGGTCAACTAGATGAAGGGGTCGTTCAAACACATTATCTTCACAGGAAGTCACAGTAGCTTCATCTACCACTGGAGGTTTTTCAGTCCAGTGTAGCTTATGATGTAAGCTCTCCACTCTTGCTCAGTAAAACTGATTCTTCAGAGAAACCTGGGAGTTGGTATCTTCCACTGCACTAGACTCTACTATCACCTTTAAAGAATAGGTCAGGGCAATGTTCATGAAGAATGACAGATAAAGCTGCCTTTGCTCTGGGACAAAAGGATCAAGAACAGGACAACATGAAGTCTTTTCCACCCTATGCTTTTGACTCCACAAATCTATAAAGCAAAGAAAAACACATCAAGATGTACAGTGTGATGGGAAGGCCTTAACAGTAATAAATATGCCAAAGCCTGACATTAGCAACGCTTGCAGAAAGCAATTATGCCTACTGGGCAAGAATCAGTTTCCAGGAAAAAAAGTTCAGTTATCTCCAAAATGCTACCCATGACAAGGAAAGCTCTTGTTACTACACTAAGTCTGGGGACACGATAAAAGTTCATAGACACGCTGTGTTAACCAAGCTATCGTTCCAGCAACACTAAATCTCTCATACAACAGCTACCATAAAGAAAAGCACCTACACACAATTAGTCTTCCTATTGTCCTCTACTTAAAAAACACACGTGTGTTCTGCCTGATTAGGTGATTCTGTGGAGATATTAATGGCACCTTGAAGAATGTAATTTTGGCCTAAAGTCTGGTGACAAAGCAATGAAATTATTCAAAAGCAAAAGTCAGAGTTGTACTAAGAGCCAAATTCATCACTTAGTTTAGTATTAACAAAGAAAGGAACATTTTTCTGTCATCAGTGATTATGTGGAGAGTTTTGAAATAATAATCAAAAGAGTAGATTAGGATTATGAAAAATTTGTCTCCATCTGGAATGCCCAGAATCTTCCCGTTTCATGCTGACATCTAACCACTTCCCCCTTAAAAGAATTCAGGAGGAAAGGTACTGGTTTGACTCCTGAAGACTCACATTCCATTTAAGCAGCAAAAAGGTGCACATGGAGGAGACAGTAAGAACTTGCTTATAGAGTCCTGGGAGCGTGCCTTGTCCTGCAGGAGGGAGCTCCATACCAGTTCTATTCCTGGCCATCTTGCAAAGACTGGCAGTAATGCACAGACTCACATTTAGATTTAAAATACATTGACAGTTCTAATATTGCAGTAGCTGCTTATCTGTCAAAACCCAAATTAAGTTAGTAAAGATTGCAGTTCTGGAAAGTGCTGTCTGCAAACTCTGAGCGACTGGTTTCCAATACCTTCTCTGGTGGGATTTTGCCAAGCTGGGCTGAAAACTAAGCACTAGTTCCCTTCCCTTGAATTCAAATTCTCTTGCCATTTTTTCCACGCCTTTTCAATGTTTTTTTTGCAGTCATCCTCCTTTTAATCTGAATTGGCATTCCCTTCTCTGCATGCTCATTTATAAAATTACTCAAGCATCTCCTTCCCTCCTTCCACACATTCACAGACATTTTACTCTTGGAAGAAGGCTTCTGTTTACATGATGTATCACTAAATGCCACAGGAAAACTGAACCCTCTGTCAGTAATGAGTTGCTAGTGGAGTCAATAAGCAAATAGACAGGACCAGCTGTAGAAACAATTCAAACTTGGAAGATCTAGCTATAAAAGGATTGTTAAAAAAAGATAATAAAATATAGCCTGCACACACCAAAGGATCTTCTAGAACCTTCCATAATGGACATTTAAAGGACAAGTCAAACAGCTGTGAAGAACAGATCATATATTTGAGCCTGGCTCAGCTAAGGCTACTGTAGTAGTTCTCATAACATCCCTTCCCAACTTATGACCTATTTTAAAAATTAATGCAAAGACTTATTAAGCTAATTATAGACATGTTTTATAATTGCAATATACATATGTGAACACACAGACTTCTGTAAGACATCTGACTTCATGCCACAATCCACTACAACTAGATTAAAGCCTGGCTAATGATAGTTCAAAATACAGTTATACATGACAAAGAAGCACAAGATTGGAAAGTCCTACTGAGCTTCCAGAGGAACTGAGCTAGACCTCCTGTTACTCAACATTCTGTGTTCACTTACAGCTCACTGATGGAAGCTGCCTCTCAGAAAAACCAGAAACTTCTAAGTTTGTAGCATTACCTTGTTCGTATCACTTCACTAAGTATTGAAAGCTACTTCATATCTTAGGGTCCATCTGAGCAAAAATTAGCATACCCAGATGAAAAACTTCACTACAAACAAGGACTGAAGGCTACAGAACAGGTGACCCACCCCCATTAAGCTTAGTACTAATGTGCTATGGTAACAACAAGAGTTGTGTATTTTAAAAGAGCATGACAAAAAAAAAAAAAAAGGATAGTTTTTACATGTCATTGTTAAGAAGAAAACTAGGACATTCTGAGTTAGGATGTCCACTTTCAAAAGAGAAAGATGTTGGAAAAACTTACACTATACTGTAACAACTAGGTCATTCCTAGAGTCAGGTTGGGACAGGTAAAAGACAGAAATTGGGACTAGGTAACACACCAAAAGGGTCAAAACCTCACTTGACAAAGTACATCAAGTTTTGCATGGAGGAAAGAAAGAGGTACTCAGAAGATGCTGGCCCAGTCAAAACAATACAAAGAACAACAGGGTGGTCCAGAGACTTCAAGTTAGGTACAGATTTACAATAGTGAGGTAACACACTGAGACTGCAATCCATGATACTATCTTTGAGGTCTTCAGTTCAGAAACAAACTAAATAACCAACAACGTTGTGGGGAGGGAGGGAGCAAAAAAACCAAACTGTTGTATGTGGTGCCAATAAATGCCAACAAAATACCAGCTACTAGTAAAATATAGTGACCTTTGATTATGTGTCAGTGTGTGTAGATGACCTGCTAACTCTTCCAGGGCTTAACTATTTGAGAAGTTCATAATGCCTTTATTTTTAAGCATATGGCCGATATACCTCATGGTTAAACCAATTATAATGTGAAAATAGAAAATATTATCTGTCTTGATTGCCATGAATTTTCAGTCAAGTGACATGTCTATTTTCATAACCTTTGTGCCTTAAATCCTATGAGGTAGGCCCTCACTTTATTGTACAGTTCTTACTCTGCACTGTTTATTGTAGTTGGCAAGTTCTGGCAAACCTGGGTCAGAGGCCAAAAAAAGAAAGTGACTACTGTTTAACATCAAACATTTCTGCACCGGTCTCCTCAAGGCCTGCAAAATTATAGACATACATAGAGATGTTAATCAAGCAGAATGGTAATCAACTCAAAAAGACAGCTTTCAATGAGTCACTTTAGGAAAGCCAGATCAGAAGTATCTCCCAGATCTACTACAGTCAGTTGTTCCCAAGACCAAGCCCACCAGCATAAAAATGTGCCTAAGACACATGACACAGTATCGTAAATGATACAAAACATATATGATACTAGATAGTGAACTTTAGAGGCAACAGAACTACCAGTTTTAGCCTAAGTACATTACAAGCATTTAATAAAAAAATAATTATATGTAAGTGTTCTTCACACTATCCCTAAGCACAACTCCACATCAGCCCTGTTTCTTCTTTCACATTAGACAGCTGGATGCTGTTTATCTTTAAAGCACCTTGAAGACATTAAATAAATATGAGAAACAGGATCCCAGCCTCAGGCACAAGGTACGTATTTAAACAGGCACACCTTCCCTATCAGTCAGCACTTTTGAAATTCAGAACGCATATATTTGGCTATTCAAAATAAAGACTAACAACCAATTGATGAACCAAGGACCATCACTCCAGGATATTCAAATAGGAGGCCTTACAACATAAGCACATACAGCTTGATATCCCGAGGATACTGACCCATTTGCACCCACACCTCTTACTAAGTCAACCAAAAGTACACTGTCCTCTCTTTGTGTTCAGACTTGTCCTTGCACCTGGACAGAGGTAGTGTCATAGGCTGTGGAGCCCCCACACCACAGAACAGCACTGACACCTCCAGCATTTGTTTCTCAAAGGTATCCATGTTACATTGGCACTAAGATTCACCATATCTTGTTTTTCACATGGCTTTGATGCATCTTACATGACATCTTATTTATAAATAAGCCAGACAAACATGATCTAGAAGGAAAGGCTATACAGTAGCAACGTTAAACCATAGTCAAAGGAGTAGCTAGTGGTAAACTGGTAAGATTATCAAGTAAGACTCTGCAGGAACCTGCCTAAAGTCAGACCAGGGAGTGAAGGAGGGCCAAGCACTTCTGGGCTTAGTATTTCAGCTCTAAAAGGTAGTTTATTTTGCATTATGTCTTATATATCTTACATTCATAGGCTCATCTTTGCCCATCCACCATTAAACAAGTATTTCATTAACTGATTATTTTTAAGGTGTCATGCACATTTTCCACAGCTCGCATGAATAACCTTCCCATGTGTATGCTTAAGATACAAACTATACTGGCATATTGCTTAGAACATTTTGTGAGATGGGATTACATTTTCTCTGATCATTAATTCAAAAATAGCACATCTCTTAACTCCTACAAGGTTAACAGGACAGGTCAAGGTGGTCAAGACTATGGCCCCATTGACTTGGGTTCTGTCTTCAAATTTGATCTCTGCCTCTCACAAAGAATGAAGAATTAAAGGCTGCACTGGCTTTGGCAGTTTTGTCAGAGAATGTTCTCCAACAAATAGAAATTATCTTCCTCTCCATTATACATATGTCAGCTCTCTAGCTATTGGGCAGGGGAAACTTTCAACAGTTAAGCTCATCATTACAAAATTCCTGCACTACATAACTAATTAGTGACCCAAACATAAGTTGTTTTCCTCTTTTTGAATTATCTCCTGATAATACTGCTAATTAGGTGGCTAGGCATATTCAAAACAGCAGAACTGTCTGCAGTGAAACAATTATTTTAGCATCCAGAACTGCCCAAGACAAAACCATGGATGCATCCCTGGATGTCATAAGACTTCACCATTCCTCAACAGTGAAAACCCTCAAACTCTCCAGTGACCACACCTGCCCAGGAACACGACCTCCCCAACATGCAAACACACACGACACTATTTGCACAATTCTATACTGGATCAATAATCCTTGTTTTCACGTATACATGGATAATAAAGTGCAAAAAGCCCTTTTTAACATTCAGCCAAAGTGCTGAAATATTTCCAGTTTCTCTCAAAAGTTCAGCTACAGAATAAAAAGCCAACAAGAACACCTGAAGGACTTTCCTAGCAACTTGAATATTTAGTACTGCCTTTGAACCTGAAGGTATATTTGAATAGAAGAAGACTGTGGATTTTAGCGTGACTGCTGTTCTAACACACATGTTGTATAATTAATAGTATCTATTTCCTAATAGAGTATTTAGTTTCAGTATGATGCTTATCTTACCCACAAGTACTTACAGCTCCATCAGCCCTTACTGGTCTTCCTGGCTTATCAGTCTACTGCTTCAAACTAGACTGCTAATAGTTTGTCAAAGTTCAGTTTTTCTAAACTAGTTTCTGTAATACTTAGTATTCAGGTGAATGTGAATTTGTATTGTTGTAGTGATGGCTAACAAAATTAAAATGCTAGTTTAATACTTTATGATGAATAAAACTCAAAGTTTAATTTGTGTATGAATAAAGGTGCACTAGAAATGCTAAAAGAACATTCATAGCACATATGATCACTAAAATACACATCTAAGCTGTAATGTACTCCTATTCCAAAGTTGAGAGAAGGTAACATCTACCCACTGTGAGAGACTTTAAATAAAAAGAAGTTTCCACAGAAAAGGATGGAGAGGAAGAAATCACTGGAAACAATTGCCAGTTACGTATCAAAACAAAAATCCTGAAGCAACAAAACAGCCCAAGCAGTTCCTTGCTAAATCACTTGAGTGAACCCAAACTCACAAAACAACAGACAAATACATACTTGAAAAACCTCTGGTGACATAGGGGTTTTTGGAGACACCTTTGCTAATTTAAAGGGAAGGCTTCATTGTTCTTGTAAAGTTACTTACATAGTAAGTCTAGAACTACACTGGGTTTTTCTCAAGTTCAATCATTTAGCAGGGAGCCTGCAGATCAGACTGAACTTTAACTGTGTCAAACCATGAGGCTCTCCTTCCTGGAAGCACATCAAGGTTCTTGCATGAAATCTGATCATCAGAGTAGGATTAATGACAGAGGTGGTCAGGCTGATAAACTAGCAGAACAGAAACCTGCCTAGGTAAGTATGGAACTGCATCTAAGATAAGGTCGTAATGCATTCTCACCCCTTTGTGCCAAAACTGAAGCGAGACCCTATTTGAAACGGACGTGAAAGAAAAGGCTTTATCAGTCATTGTCTCCCTGCAGGAGGTCTGTGGTTGTTTCTGGGAAAACAGACACTAGATACTCAGAGTATTACCATGAGTTTTTTAGAGTAATGCCACTGGTTGCAGACTGACACCATGCAATGTCTAGTTTAGCTTACTGAAAGGGAATGGCAGGGGAAGGTTTTTAAAGATTTCACAGACTTATTTATGCACAGAAAGTCTAAATTCGATATCAGGGATTTTGCTCAATCAACTAAGTTCTCCAACAGCTGTTCACCCCCGTGTGCCAGTAACTGACTAAACCAAGTGGTCTCTTAAAATAATATAAAGTCTTAATAAAGTTACTATGCATGCTGGAAAACTACCTTTACTTTAACCCACTTTTTTCCCCCACCTACTTTTATTTCCTAATGATCAATAATACCATACCTTTCTGCTGGCTGTGCAAGCACCTTGCCTCAGGGTGCTTCTCGGTGATGTTCCTCACCACCGCAAAGCAGAATATTATAGCTGTGTCACCTAGTGAGTCTGTTCACAAAGTATGCAGCTATTTGACTATAAAACTTTTTGAAGTTCCAACATAAATATGGCTGGCAATATCATTAGAGGAGAAATTCATAACCTAAGCACTGGAAAAACCCAAGTATTAAAGAGGGCTAAATTCTGAATTTGCGGAGTAGGGACAGACAAAATGTCTAATCAGCAACACTGAGATAAACCTAAGAGAAAATTACTCCAAACTATGAATTCTGAAATTCACACAAACCAACATTTGTAATTCCTCAGTTACTCAGAGATGACCCAAGTCTACTGGTATCCTTATACACTTCACAACAGCTTCACCATAAAAGCTGTAAAGATGGCACACGGAACTTTAAAAAGCCACTCATTTCATGTTAAAAAAATGTCTAGATACAAAGATATTTACTACGAAATGCATCACAAAGGTTTCTAAACAGCAAAATAAAACAAAACAAACAAAAAACAAAAATCTTGTTTTCAATTGGTATACATGCTGGCTTTATAAAGAGCTGATCTGTACCAAGTCTCCTACACACCCCAAATAAAATTCTTCATGTCCATCCATTTGAAAAAATTAAAAACTTGTATTAGTGGAAATTAAATTTACTATGTCTAGATAAACAGAAAAACTTCTGTGAAGTGACTTGCCTTTACATAATTCATGGGTTTTGGTATTAAAGCAAAATAAAAATAATTTTTATTTTCTAATTCACCTATCTATTCACAGTAATAAAGCTGCATAAGAGATTTTTTGACAAAATTTCTTTAAGACAAGACCATATGAAATGTTATGGAATGAACATAATATACTGTGAGATAAAGTTTTCTGGCATTTCACTGAAATGGAAATAATTTAGAGACTGACTTCATTTAAAGTCAGGAACTAGGACAAGGAAACAAATTATTTTTGCAATGCCTGAAAGCCTGGAAGTCAACTCAATTTCCTATTCCTCTACAACAACCCTTACAAGAACGGTCAGAACAGCAGAAATATCACCATCACTCTAAAACCAGGTGTCTCAAAAACTGCTTTACAAAATTATTATCCACTTCCCAGATTCACAGCACTGACAACACCAGATCTTCTTATTCATACTATTGACTTCAAACCAACCTCTGATTATTCGAGTTAGAAACTCAAATAGCACAGCAAGCAGCAAAGGAAACAGAACACCAGCTAAGTGTATTCTGACTTCAGTGCAATAAACCCCACAAAACTAATCTAAGTTAAAAGCATTCACACTTATGATAGAAGCAATAGCCATTAGTGTTCAATACGTGAATGCAAAAATATACAGCAAAGACAAAAAAAAAAAAAAATTTTTTTAGCCGTTACTGTTTCTCCCCAAATTCCTCTGCAAAACCCCCAGATAAATTACAAGTTATAAAAAACTGATGGAAGAGTAACAGAGGAAATATCTGAGACCTGCAAGTTCTTCATCACTTGCTCATCCTGAGCGAAGCAAATACAAGAACAGTTGACTT